>JAWNNO010003507.1:0-11125 GCA_035044985.1 Lordiphosa fenestrarum
TCAAAAATATTCTATACACAGTTGAAGAATCATAAACTTAGAGAAATGCAGAAAGAATATTTTAAGTAAGAACGCTATAAAAAAAAATGTACTTGGTATTGAATATAAAGAATTTTGATCTTAAAATCAAGCTTAATGCTTTCTCAGTTTGGTGATTTTAGGAGAGAGAAGTAATGTAAAGGAACTGAGAGAGGAGAGCAAACACATTTGGAGAGATTAGCGTTCAATCCGCTCTCACAGATTTGGGAAAAAACAACTGAATTTTAATTGTTGTTTGATTGAAATATGGGCGCACTACTTTTAAGTCAATGAAACTCTCGATTCAAGAGTGAACGTTCTTACTCTTGAGTCTGATCCTACTTAAAATCGAGCTTAACTCTTTCTCAGTTTGGTAATTTAGTGAGAGGGAATTAAGGTACAGAAACTGAGAGAGGGAGAGCAATCACATTTGAGAGAGTAGAGTTTAACAGTTTCGGAAAAAAAACTCAATTTAAATTGTTGTTTGATTGGAATATGGGCGCACTTACTTTTAAGTCAATGAAACTCTCGATTTAAGAGTGAACTATCTTACTCTTAAACCTGATGAGTTTTCAAATCCAGAACAAAGATTCTTGGTTTTCGACAATGCACTATGCTCTTACTGCTTGATTAGAGAATGTTGCTTACTTGTTTCAACTATTAAAGCTATTGGATCAAGATAAACGGGTATTAAAACTCATACTTGGATTAATAATTTGGCTCTTTGATCAATAACTTTCATTCTTATATAATTCTCCAGGAATTCTCTAGTTTTGAATTTCATCAAATTGTAAAGGGATTGAAAGAGCTTTAATATCAATCTGTTTACATTAAAGAAGATCTAAGCTGGCAATATGATTTGAATCTTGGTTCAGAAATTAGTAGAATTGAATACATCGATAGATAGTGAAGTTGGTGGCTGCTGTGTGGTGCAGCGGGTAGTGTGTGTGCCTGCTAAGCAAGTGGTGGGGGGTTTTGATCACGCCGCGTGACATCTAATGAAATGTGGTATTTGCAGGCCCCTTACTCTTTCCAAATCGAAAGAAGCTAAGGCTGTTGTTTAAGCAGAAAAATTTATTGCTTTTCTTTTTAGATGGTGGAGTAAAAGTTCCTGTACAAATATTTTAAATTTTTCTTTTTGTTTTTAAATTGATTTCCTTGATTCTAAGATATTTTGGTTATTTTATACATTTTATTTTAGAATGCACTTACCATGATAGCATGGATTGATGTACGACAATTGACCTCCATGCGTATATTATTATCACTGCTTAGTGGCTCCTGTGCATCCGGCACAATTCTCCAACAACATGCGCAAGTAGGCAATCTCCTGACGTTGGTGGGCGATGTCTTCACGGAGCAGCTTAACCAAAGTCCAAGAAATCGCTCAGCGACGTGCGAGGGCGTCTGGAACGATGAGTGCACAGCACACAAAATAAAGAGTAAGAGTTTAAAATAAAGTAACAATAATTCATGAACCTCCATTATGTGTCAGTGTGTGTACGTGTGGGAAGCGTTCAGGCGACTGACAAGATTAAGGTCTAACCAATGCAAAAATCGCACTCATTCTAAGAAAGCGGTTTCGCTGTGAACTTTTCCTGATTGCAACCTAATCCGCTTTGTCGCTTGGCTGGGCAAAGCCTCCTTTTTCAATATCCAGCTGCTAATGTGCAACGTTTTAGCGTAGTTTTCCAAAATGAAAGACCACAACTAAGCTGAGCACCCAATCGCAATTGGCAAACTGCAACGGATTAGAGATGAGGCAGGGTAAAGTGATTCAGTGAGTCACAATTGAAACGAAGGTGAGTAAGCGAGTAAGAGAGGAAAAGTATTTTTAAAAACTGTTCCAAATTGGAAACAAAGGATGTAATAAAGCAATCTAAAAGACAGTATCACATTGTACAACGTATCGGAGAAATTAAGAGATATTTAAGGGACTTAAATAATTCTCCAGAGAAGGTCAGTTCCATTGAAATTGTGGCTAATTTTAAGAAACTGAAAAACACTTATCCGTTTCATGGACTACTTTCGACTTATATGAAACAGTAAATAATGTTACAGTTTATTTTATATATTTATTTTATATATATATTTATATTTGAAGATTAATAAGAGTGAAAAATATTTCAAATTTAACTTCCTTTTTCTAAAAAAAAGTTCCATTCGAAAGTTCTTATTTTTGAAAATTACCATGGTGACTTAAGTTTCTAGCTTAAAACTTTGGTTTAATTCATTAAAAACGCAATCCCTAAGCCGAACCCTTAGCTTTACGATAGTTTCCAGCAGTTGCACCAAACATTATGCATTATGCATTAACATCTGGGGTGTGTGGCCTGGCCATAATAATTCATTTCCTCATTAAAATTCCCATCTGCATAAATATCTGTCATCTCTAGTTCTCGTATATGTAAGTATACCTCGTACATATACCACGTTCGTGCAAATCTTGTACGACGCCATGTAAGACACATGGCAACAACTAAACTAGTCCAACATTCGCCTGCTGCCTGCCTGCCTGCCTGAATGAGTTTTGTCAACATTGAAAGAAAAAAAAATATAATAAAAACGCCGCCGCCGCCGCCTTAACGCCCAAACGCATCCGTTCCAAGTCAACTTCAAGCTCGAGATCTCGTTTTGGTTACATTTGGGCAACCTTCGTTTCATTTCTATCTCGTCGCCACGTAAGTAATTCATTCATTACGTTTTGCGATTTATGTATACGCCGCCGCCCGAGATCCCTGTCGAGTGTGCCGACTGTGTGTGTGGGTACAGCGGCTGGCTACCAATTTGGCGTTTTGCACTGAGCCAGATAAATAATAATTATGCTGGGGTCGGTCGGGGACGCAGGCACAACGTGGCTCTGTTGCCATATCTTGGCGTTCATTAGCGTTGTCTTTCCTGTGGGCGCTTCACCAACACTTCCCGTGCACTTAGCGGCAACTTATTGGTCTTGAATATGGGTACTTACTTATAGGTAATATAGTATGTGGTTTGGTTATTAATGGCTTAGTTCGGATTTGCAAGGCATTGACGATTTATTATTAGCCAGTGGAAGGGGAAATGGGGACCTAATGAAGACATGGCTAGGCAAATGGGTAAGCAGATTACAAGTATATTGACCCTGTGGTAAAGTGGCTTACACTTAAGTCATAAATAAGATTTATATTAATCAATTCAATTCGAAATGTTTGGTCATTAAATGGATATAAATCAATTTGAATCTTAATTTGAGTCATGTTTAAAAGACAGGCATATTCTTATTCAATGTGTATATTTTTAGTGGGGTAACTTCAAAATTTTTCAACAATTTTGCTGAATTTGGAAAAGGGCTTTTGAGTGCATCTTGTAAAGGTTCTCTGTCATCACCCACCCCTCCTTTCAGATTATTGGACCCTTAAGAAACCATTGAAGTAGCAAAATATAAATTACCTACTGGTTATTTTGCCTGTTTTTGTTTCCGTATTACTGAACTTTCTTAACTTTTTAAGTATATTTTTAAAATCTTGGTTATTCTATTTTAAATTTCCAGATGTTTGAAAAGCTTAGAAGAAAGCATCTTAGATCACATGAAATATATTGGAAGGTTATTTTGGAAGCGTTTGACTTCACTCACGAGCCATGCACAATGTAAGGATGTGTCAGGAATGCGCGCGCACGAAAAAAAATTCATCTATGTAAGCATGGATTATATACCTGGATACATACACTCAACGGCAGCATATCTTTGACTACTAATTGCAGTTAATTTTTCAATATTTTGCAATTTTTCCGATCTTATTCGAGCATAATTTTTACTCAAACGAGAGCGTAAGTTAAAGTCGGCGCTGCCCGATTTCGATATACCCGTTACTTAAGGGAATTAGTGCTTAATAACCTCTCCCTATTTTAATTTACAGAGCATTAACATTAATTTGAATATTTCAAAATTATGTAAGCAAACAGCGCATGCAGCGCAAATAAGTATGCAATGTTTTTTGATAACCTGTGTAGTCCCAGCAAACATTTTATCAAACTTTTGAACACATTTGGGTCCTCAGTCTGATTAAAATAGTCATAATTACGCTCTTTTTCTGATCAGATATTATACTTTTGTCGGGAGAAAATGGTAGCCGCGACTTATCTTGAGGAGCCGATTTTACCAGTTCTTATGAACGGTTTTGACTCATTTTGGAGTAATTTTTTAAGTTTTTTCAGGAGTATTTCAATAAATCCCACTGAGCATAAGTACGGCTCTTTCTCGAGTCTTCCTTTAATCGCCCATGATACTTATCCCCTTTTAATCATCAAAAGAGCTCTAAAAAGACTCATCAAGCTGATTTTTGTTAAAATGATATTCCAAATGTTGGGAGGGACTCTGCCATTTATTAACCGATCTTTATGAAAATTTGTGAGATTGTATATATTGAGCACATACAGCAAAATACTTTTGGAGTTATTCAATATTTTTTATAGCTCGGGCAGTAGGGGATGTTTGAAACAGACTTGATCTGCGTGCAGACAATAGAAGCCTACAGTTAAAAATAGCTGTTCTTATCTATAGCATATAGGTGCCATAAAACCAATCGAACGAAAAAACAAGAAAGAAAGTCAGTCAAGCCCGAGTATAACATACTCTGTACCAATAAAATTATACGCTCAGCATAAGTTTTGATGCTGCAGTAGCAGCGAACAGTATTTTGATCATAACTCGAAAACCGTTCATCCAATCTTCTCCATTCCTTTGGCGGATCGATAAGGTATCCTGCTAACTAAATATGTCCAGAAGCCATCTATCTTCAAAACTGTGGGAGATATGACGTTTTTTCTAAATTGGGGAGGCGGGAGGGGGCGTGGCCAAAAATGATAAACTTGATCTGACGGCAGACATAAGAAGCATATGTCCCATACATGTCAAACCTCTATCTCTTACCATCTCTGAGATCTGTGCGTTCATACGGACAGACAGACGGACAGACGGACATGACGGACATGACTCGGCTGTTGATGCTGATCAAGAATATATATACTTTATAGGGTCGGAGATGATTCCTTCTCGATGTTACATACTTTTGCACAAACTTATAATACTCTGTGTACAGAGTATAAAAACCTTTGGTGAGAAACTGTTAGTTTCTTTCAAGTGAAGCTGTATCCAAACTTCGATTTTGTTAACACTCTAAGCTTTTCACAATTCCACCAATTACTTTACTGCAGTGAAAAAAACGTCTTCAAAATTGTCTTAGCAAGAAAATCATTTGAGTTTTCAATGAAAACGTCTTCATTTGTGACATTTACAAACTTTTACACAATTTTACTAAGTTTAATCAACGTTGAATGGCTGTAGAACATAGCTGTCATATACCCCGTTTATACACAAAAAGAATATGATGATAAATGACCCTTAAAGTATGCCATTCTCATTTCCTTTCAATATAAATAAGTAACTGGGAGTCAGTTATGCCTGCGTCATACATAATCCACACTTTGCATTCTCTAAGATTGACAGACTAATTGAAGGTATTCAAAATGAGTTACTAGACAGCCAACTATAAGAGAATTGTTTTCCGGAATTAGTAATATTATTAAGCATAACATACTTTAAAGAGCATTTATCATGATAATTTTGTTGTGTTTAAATATAATAGGAACGATCGATCGAAAAACTTGCTTTTTTGTTTTTTAATAAAAATGTTTTCAAACTTTGAATTTACTAGTTTTTTTCAGGGATGCAGACCGGTTCTGAACCGAACCGGTTTTGAACCGAACCGAACCGCTTATGTCAGCTGGTGAACCGAACCGCAAACCGAACCGGCTTCCTTTCAGAATTGCTAAACCGAACCGAAAACCACAAATAAAAACGGTTCGGTTCGGTTCAGTTCCCTGACGAGCTCTAAGACGGGAATTGCTTTCCTCGAGCCAATAATTCTTATTAATTTAGGAATTCGAAACGTTTCCTTGAGACAAATTTTATACATTTCGTTTGTCTCTCTACATCCTTACCGATACCTGATCGATATAACTTTTAAGGATGACTTGACGAAAATTTAAGAACATGTAATCCTGCAAGTCTTCTGCATTCGCCCTTTGATATCTTAATACACCTGCCATCAAACTACATTCTTTCCCCAAGTGGGATTACCTTAATTCAATCTTAGCCAGGAGAGTTTTTGATTCTTTTCTAGCCGACATTCTCTGTTTTCCAAATTCATTCGTCTAGGAACCAATGTACGAATCCTTTAAGACCGAAATAATACATTTTGGACATTCTTTCAAGGATTTTAAAGATATTCAAATGGATTATGGGAATTTGCAGTGTGCGAAAAGTCACATTACAATAGAAATCATAATATTTCATAATGTGTCTTTGTGAACCACTGAACCGAACCGAAACCGCGGTTCAGTCAGCTCTAAAAACCATTTAATGAACCGAACCGGCGGTTCAGAAACTGTGTGAACCACTAAACCGAACCAGTACTTACATTCGAGTGGTTTGCATCCCTGGTTTTTTTTACCATTTTCAAAGTTCCGCTGGGTTTGATCAAAGTCAAACAGCTGTATAGTTTATCTGCCATTAAAAAGATAGTTTAAAAAAATAAACTTTGTTCGAAAAACTTTTTGGTTTTCAAAGGTTACGTTTTTCAGATTTGCAATCTCTTTTACCAGCAATCAGAATTAACTGATTTAGTAAGAATTATTTACATTCTTAGTTTTTGATTGAAGTTTTCATGTGCTTGGTTTCATTCAAAAAAGAGCATGTTTCCGCCTCTATGTGGGATTTGTAATTAATTTGGCAATCCTACTTAGGTATGTTTAAACAACAAAGCCATTTTTGATCATAAACTTCATACTGTCAAATAACTAACCAATTTCTGTTTTAAGCAGTACATCAAAAAGTTTACCTTATTAGTCAAGGCCATTGGCATTGCCAATCCCTTCAGACTTTTGCCCACACATCATTCGCTAGACAACATTTGGCTTAATTGAATTATGTTCTTCAAAACTGACAGATAACGCCAACAAACATCGTCAAATAATTTCATCAACGCAAACATCTATGCAAAAATATAACTCACAAAGCCACGCCTTAACAGAAAGAAAAGTGGGAAAAGTTGTTTCATGCGTTGACTACTTTAGGACTACCGACTGTCAACTTGTCTTGGCTTGGGGTTGGCAAAACGGAGTGAGGTTGGCTCGTTGAAACCTACCTTCACAATCGCCATGCATGATGGGTATATCGCCTCGCTCGATGTTCGTTGGTACCTCCTGCTGACGCTGATCGACACCTTCACGGGCCAGAGTGGGCTCATTATACCAATTGCTGCGCACATCGCGCTTCTTGTTCTTCTCTGAAAGAAAAGAGCCATACCAAAATGGGTGGGCTGAAAACCCACTGGCAAATATATGAAATTTTCTAATCAGACTTACCACGTTCGGTGATCTTGTTGCGCAACATGCGTCGATTGCCACGACGGTGTAGACCCTTCTGGCAATTGGCACGCTGCAAAGAGTGCTCCATGTCGGCATCAAAATGCAGGGGATACTTGCGCTCACGGAACTGTCGGGGTAATGTTCTTTAGTTAGAAACCAAACTATACCATTTCTTAAGGTTTTTGTTGACCTACCAACTTGATTACGGGATCATCCATTTGTGTGTAAAGTTTGGACAGATTCATTTCAATCTCATGATGTGTACTCGCCTTGCAGTCCACATAGAGGGTTATGAGATTTTTGGAGAAATGTAAGGCTAATGAACGTATGGTGCTTGTCTCATTTATGTTGGGAATCTCAAAGTTACGGGATTCCGTGGCTCCATTGGCACTTATGTCCAGTGTTACGCTTTGTTGTTTACGATCCAGAAAAAAGGACATTTTATGCTTAAGCATGGGGAAGTCGATCATGAAAAGTGCCTCAATTGAGATGTGCAGCTTACGGCGGGGTCTAAATGAAGAGGGGAGTTTTGAATAGTTTGGATAGAGCTATGAGAGTTGGAGACTTACCTTATGTGACGAGTGGATATGACCACATCACCCTTTCGTATGTACTGTTCCAGTTCGGCGGAGGCAACTGTGGGAAGGAATAGGAAATGGATGGATGACTTCTGATCATTTGTATATCTACCAGTTCTTCATTCTTACGATAAGTTATGACCTGTATATCAAAATTTTGTTATAATCTCTTGTCTTTATCGACTGCGTTGATCAGCAAGCAACAACTTCCGTTCCTTCAAACTGATAACTTGGCAAACATACATAAATATCGATTTCAAAATCAACATGCCGAAAATCTAAACTACAAATATTTGGCCGGGTCATGTTTGTTAATCCTCAACCACTAAGTCGCAAGACTGTGCAGACACTTTGCTCTATTTACCCACAAACATTGGCAATCACAAATTTCGCGCCTGCCCCAAAGAGATTACCACACAAGAAACTGTGTATTTTTGGTCTCGCTGTCTAATCCAGCCACATGTTAACCCAAATACAAATCAACGACTATGCACCATTTGCACAATCCAAATAAGAATGTAGAATTTCACGCATTTGTGCAGTTATCTGTCATGGAGCTCTGACAGTCGTATGTGAGATGACCTTCACGACATGGTGGCATAGTCGCTGTCTTTTGCAACGTGATCGGGCAACGCCAACACCATCTATGGCCAGGGGAGGTCGCCAAGTTAGTACAGAAAAGTGACAGCTATGAAAATGGGAATTTACATAAATCGCTACGATTTTGGTGGGGCGCAAATATTGACTCGGACTTCGCATGTTTGCCCATAAAAACTGACTTCAACGGTAAACTTGTGTACATATGGAGGTGGGGTTATAGGGGGTACTCTACCTGGATCCAGTGAGAGTGATGCAACCTCCACGAAAGTCAACGCCAATGCGGCCAGCCCGATTAGCAGCACGCGCGACCAATTCATCGTCAGAGTTTTCTTTCGTTTCTTCTGTGGGTTGAGGTGATCAGAAGTGGGGGGGCAGAGGCACAGTCTTTAGCTCTTCGTCCGCTGCAATATAAATATAAATATAAATACAAATATAAGAAAAGCAGACCGTCAGTCAGTGGTTGTTTATTTACGTTTAAAAATAAAAAGCCCCATAAAATGCATTGCAATGCGCTCATAACATCAAATGGCATAAAATTAATAAATAAAATTCAAATTAAATTGTTAAAACAAGACGGAAAAAAATTAAGAACACAAATTCTTCAAATAGTCCACATTTCTTGGCCGGAAGTGTTCGCTCGGGTATCACCTATTTCTGGCTATATCTTTCATCTGTTTGGCCAGCCGGTGGGCGTTGGTTGTAATAAAGCATTTTGGAGCTTAAGTTGTTTTTTCTTGTTATTCGTTTCGTTGAGTTGTTGTATTTGGATTGGGATTTATGTTGAATTTTTGCAACCCTTCATTCGTCTCTTTGCAAGTTTCTTATTTAGTTGAATAAATATTTAGTTGAGGAGGAGTATATTGTTTTTCTGGGCATTTGCTTTTTCAGGTGCTAGAAGAGCGGAAGTTCTGTGGAAAAATTGATGGGAATGTTGTTATAAGTACAAAAAGAATATGTTGAAGCGGACACGGAAAGTGTTATGTGAGATGCTATGTAGCACTTACGGGAAATAGAGGATCATGATGCTAAATATAGAGACATTTGTGCTTCAACTTTGAACTCTGACACAGAAGAGCCGCTTTACATATCAGCATTCTGCAGAATGTTTTACTTTTTAAGCAATACTCAAACTAACTCAAGAAAACTGTAATTGTTCAAAGTCCACAAGACTTGAGCAAAACTGTCAGCTTTAGCTTCGCTTTAAGCTAATATTTAAGCAAATATTTAAATGGTTTTTTTTTTTGGTTGGTTTTCAAATCAGTCAGTCCTGACTGACTGATTCTCTAATTGGCAATCTAAGCACAGCCCAAACGGTTAGATGTTGAAAACTGAAACTTGGACAGTTTTTTTTTTATTTGTAGTGAAAATGCGCGGAAATGTTCACCTCCAAGTATTAAATGTTCTGAAATGTCTTTCTGCGATTTCATTCGATTAATTTGAATTGCATTAGACACAAAATAAAAGGTGGAGTGATTATCCGATTTTAGAATAACGCAAGTTAGTTAAATTTTTTATTATCTACTTGTGCTTAGACTGCACCTAGAAACTGGTCTGGCTTAGCTTAATAAATATGGTACCTAACCATTTTTTTTCGAATTTAATAAGTCCTACAGTGGTGCATATCCAATGTAGAGACGATCTGTATCTAAATTGGTTCGCAAAATCTGCAGATACAGTTTTTAAACACTCATTTAAACGATTTCAAACTTAGTTTGTGTACTCTATATGTTCATTTCATTTAAATCTCCGATTTGGATACCCAACAAAACAGTATCAAGTAGATAACAGTTGCTGGTAGTGAAGGAAACGGACGATTAAAGTCATATATTCCATTTTTATACCCTGTTCCCATTGAAAATGGGAAAAGGGGGATCATGAAGTTGTGCGAATGTATGTAACAGGGAGAAGGAAAATTTTCCGACCCCATAAAGTATATATATTCTTGATCAGCATGAACAGCCGAGTCGATATAGCCATGTCCGTCTGTCCGTCCGTCCGTCTGTCCGTCTGTCCGTCCGCCCGTCTGTCCGTCTGTCCGTCTGTCCGTCTGTCTGTCTGTATGAACGCGTCGATCTCAGAGACTATAAGAGATAGAGCCACAACATTTTTGCACGAAGGTAGATTTATGCTGTACGCAGATCAAGTTTGTTTCAGATTTGAAAAATTCAACCCCGTCCCCGTTTTATCCCCAAAAAACATAGACCTTCTCTATAAATCCAAGACCTAAAAAGCCGTCAGATCCACAATTTTCAAGTTAGAGCCTCGTGGTTTAGTATACATCAAGCTAGGCTCAACATCTATCTATTCTGAAAAGTGCAATACAAAAAGATCGGAGCAAAAACACCGGAGTTATAAGCGAAACAGTTGAGCTGATAAAAGCAGCCCCCCAGTTGTTGATCAGGACTAGAAAAGTATTGCCTACATTTAGGATGACATCTTCAAAAATTCAAAAACAAATAAATGAAAATAAATGAACAGGGTATTTTGTGGTCGGGAAACTCGACTGCAGCGCTCTTACTTGT
>JAWNNO010003509.1:0-17518 GCA_035044985.1 Lordiphosa fenestrarum
CTAGATTGCACGAAATTTAATTGAGCGACATATTTAAACAGCACTCATCCGAAAAAGGATTGCTTCATAAACTACCGAGATTAACTTTATGTTACCGTAAAATGAGCTACCCACAAGAGCCCCATGCTACTTTTTTAACGACCTTTTTGATGTTCAACAAAGTAAGTTCTTGCCGGCTCGAGGTCATTAATTGATTGCATACCCTCGGTTCTATCTTAAATAGACTTTAGCTTCCTCCTCCGGCCAGCATTGCTATGACTGTTTGAGAATTGCAAGGCATAATAGCAGCAAAAATCGACAAACACCCATTTAGCAACATAGTATTGGTGAGAGACATGTTCTTGCTCTCAGTTTTTTTTGCTTTTTCGTTTTAACATAGGACATCCGTACTCACTTCAATCTCGAGTCAGGATTATTTGACTTTCGAACTTCTATGAAGCTCGATCTATTAAGACTCGAGCTTGAAATTTCAATCCGGATTTGGAGATCAAATCAATCTTATTGTGCTTGATTTTATCTCGCCATTTGTTTTTCTGTGGACTTTATGCGAATCCATAGAGACGAATTCAATTGTTAACGGGGAGCGGTTAGTTTCCCATTCTAATCGATTGGCCACTGTTCCGGCTAGGTTCCATCTCCGGCGAAGACTAGAGTTTCCATCCAGAATACTTATGGATATTTGGCCTCGCACCACAGGGTTGGCCAATTTGATGTTTATTTTATGAATCTTTAACGCTTTCATGCGTCTTAAGTGAAGCATAAAACCTATTCCTGGCTTCGATTTGAATAAATTTCTAAGCGGTATCCGATTTGGCGTTGCTGAAATCTATTAACAAAAACATTAGGCATATTCTTTTAAATTGTTTACATAGAATTTTATTTATTTGATATCAGGACTTAAACTTGTCTTGTCTTCTGCTCATAAGTTAACATTTATAAATTATTTAAAGCTTAATTTTATTTACATTCTTACGTGGGGATAAGGAGTTCTTACATACATACATACATAGTTAGGAAACTTTATGTTTGTTTTAGCGAATTAGGAAAAAATCTAATTGATCGTCGTACTATATCACAGTTCAGAAGAAATCATGTACAAAACTATCAAATAAAGTCTTAAAAGTATTCAATACACACAAATAAACAAATTCACCGAATCAACTGAATCGGGCTGCTAGATTACTTTGGAAGACAACTGATCTTGTTGCAATAGCCATGTGGGAATACTAAGGATAAGATCTAGAATTAAAATGTCATCGTGGACTTTACCAGGGCCGCCAGACGGGCTCGGAGGCGCCTGATTCCTGCGAACTGACCGACGCCGTTTCGGACAAGGCGGCACCATCCACAGAGGTCACATCGATTAGTTCATCCTTGCCGGCCAAATAGGCACTGTAGCTGGCTGCGGCAGCGGCGGCAGCTCCATAATCACCCAGCAATGGAAAGGCCAAGCGACCTGTGGCGAAACCGGCGGCAGGGACAGATTGCTGCTGCTGCAGCAATTGGGATTGCAGCTCAATTAGTCGCGTCGATAGAAACTTCATTATCTTGCGGCCAATCTCATCGGTTTGCTGCGTCTGCAGCAGGACTTGTGTAATCTGATCGGCGGCGTGCACATAACCAGAACGAAAGGACTCAACGTGGGCGGTGCCGCTGCTGCTGCTGGTCGAGCTGCTTCCAGTGACCGCCTGCAGGGATAAGCCACCGCGTTGCTTCAGTTTTCGCATATGATCCACCGTCAACTCGAGTATGTCCGCCTTCTCTAGGCGTGTGACATGCTCGCCCTCCTGCTGCAAACACTCGACCATCAGATCCTTGAGATCGTCCAAGCACTTGTTGATCCGGGCGCGTCTCTTGCGCTCGAGCAGAGGTTTCATCACCTTGCGGTATTGATAGGTCTTGGACATCTCCATGACCATATTGTGTATTTGTTTTGTATATTTAGCTTTAACTATTTAGACTCGTACGCGATTTACAGGAGAGAACTCTCGATGCACATTATCACGTCGGTTTTTGCGTAACTTCTTTGGGGGGGTGGCGGCGGCGCATGCGTCGCGCGTTTCGTTGCGTTCAACAGGCGGTACGTTTGTGAAATGAGTGGCAAACAAGTTCCCAACGTTACTTTTATACGACCATGCTCGGCAGCTCGTTGCTCGCCTTGCCACGGGCTCTGGCTCTCCCTCTCCCTTGTACTAGGCTCCCGCATCGAGATCGGTGCTCACACATACTCGCATAGGGTACAGGCCCAACAGTGGTTGCGACTGTGGTGGCATTCGTGTTACTTTGCCTTCGGTCTCCGCTCGGTAGCTAAACGCTCGGCCCAAAGAGAGCCGGCTACTGTAAGACCAAGGCATGCGAGTGTTTGGGGGTTGCCTGCCCCTTACACTTTACCTCAGTCACAGTGGGAATAATTAGGTTTAATATTCCACTTATATTCTATTTATTTAAGACACTTAAGAATATAACAGTGAACCGCAACTTCAACCTAACCAATTCAGAGTAAAGTAAAGAGTCTGTTCCGAACCTAAATTACAGACATTCTGAAAACAAGCCTCTTGATTCTTGTTTTCTTAAAATTACCACAAAAGCGTTTAGAAATAAAAATAAAAACGAAACAGTTGTTAGCCCCTATTATTAAGGTCTTTGATTCCAAAGTTTTTTCATAGATTGTTCGGATTCCGAGTAGTTATTTGTAGAGTTTTAACCTTTAGAAGATTACTATGCTGAAAATAATATCCGCTACTAATAGAATCATTAATGCACTAATGGACTTTTGGGGGTCTTGTGCAAGAGATCGTGTTTATACCCGTTACTCGTAGAGTAAAAAGAGTATACTAAAGTCGTGCAAATGTATGTAACAGGCAGAAGGAAGTATCTCCGATATCATAAAGTATATATATTCTTCATCAGCATCAACAGCCGAGTCGATATAGCCATGTCCGTCTGTCCGTCCGTCCGTCCGTCCGTCCGTCCGTCTGTATGAACACCTAGATCTCAGAGACTAGAAGAGCTAGAGCAACCAAATATTATACATAAGCTAGTATTGTCTGTAGGCAGATCAAGTTTGTTTCAAATTTTGGCCACGCCCCCTCCCGCCCCCGCAATAAAAAATATTGAATAACTCCCACAGTTTTTAAGATATCGAGCTCAGATTTTGCAGTGTAGTCTATGTGGCCAATATCTACAATCTCACAAATTTTCAAAAGGATCGGATAATAAATGGCCGAGTTAAAAAAATGTTGCATACTTATCCGAGCTGAGCTGAGTAACGGGTATTTCGAAGTCGGCAGCCATTTAACTACGCTCTGTTTTGGTCTCGCTTCGGGACTTATAAAGAAAAAGTTTTTCTGTAAAAACTTATAAACCCGCTCACATTCACTAGCTATTGACGAGAGTTTTAACCAGCCAAGAAAAAGCTTGTCAAACAGTGCCATTTGAATTCGGCGTTAAATTTTAGGACCTTTCTCTTGCGGTACAATTAGAAGTACACAAGCCAAGATATTGAGAGGAGCTCTGATTGGCCCTTTGGTCTGTTTTTTGCCAAGTATGATGGACTTCTTATCAATGTAAACATAAGATAGCTCTAGTTCTATTTATTTTATCAAAACTTGTCTGCTTAATTAAAAATATTCGGAAATCCATATGCCAAGCCCATATGTATCTTAAACCTTCCCCCAAATATCTCGACTTTTAAATTTCCGAACATTGACGACTATGGTCCCACTTTGGTTCTTTTTTCCCACTATGGTTCCAAAGATGATTATTTTGGCATTGGACCAAAACTTTTTATTTGACATCCAGCTCCCTTAAGATTTGCCGCTACCCTTAAAGTGAGCTATTAGTTTTCTGATCAAATGCCTTTATTGTGTCCATTTTTTGTCCATATGGTTTGTAAAAATCTCACTTAAAAACTGACAAAAGTATCAAAATTGCAAAAAGTTGGATGATAATTTATTAAAACTGGAATAAAAGTCGAAATAGAATTTGTTTTCTTTTGCTACTTTAACTTGTAGTTTTCGAACTACTTAATTAAGTGGTAAAATTGATAATTGATGGCAGACCTATTACTGGTTCCTAAATAAAGCCAATCATAAAGCGATTCGCACGTGACTAAAAATGGAAGTGATGTTTTTGACCATCAATATGCAAAGTGCAGAACTATGCGAAAACTGTCATAATATTTTAGTAAATTTTTTTTTGTAACAAAATAAATTATGTGTTAACACGTGACATTGCGCACTTATCATATTTTTCCATCATGATATTGATAATGTGATTTCTGTTATTATACAATGCAACAAGTAACAGTTAGTTGCAATCACATAGTTTGTTTTGGTTTCGTGTTTATTCTTTGTCAACTCGTAATACCCTTAAAACGATTTTAGAAAGCAAAAGTCAGTCCAATCTAGGACCAATAGGACCTTAATTAAAAAAACCATGCAAAATAAGTACGCAAAACAGAAAAATTATGCTTTTGCTTTTGAAAATCTAAAAATATTCGAGAATTCTCAACTTTTTTTGGTTCGCAAATTTTAGAAATCTTTATTGAGAGATATCTAAAGTTTCAAAATTTGTTTATAATACTTTAGCCATTAATTTAGTTTTAAATATGAGATAATTGAAATTTACATTACATTAGTTCAATTTGATTGTTTTCCGATGAAAATATGCTGAAACAAAGTGTATTTAGATACCATGAATTTGTTCGTCTAGTTGGTCCTTTAGTTGGAAATGATCACATCTAAAGACTGTACACTTTAATCTAAAATAGTTAAGTTTTATGTTTTTAAGCCAACCTAAACTCTTTTTTTTGTACGAATCGGGATCTGAACTCTAGTACATTTGGTCCTGAAAAGCTACTATATTAATTTGAAAAAACTTTCTACTTACTCTGGGAATCGCTGTCAGAAGCGGTTGTGGCATCTCACACGCTGTTTGCTACACAGTTGTAATAATTTCTTCATTGAATTGAAACAATCATCAGCTTAAAAGTAGTTACCAATTTTTTTTTGTCATAAATAAAGCAATCTAAAACAAAACCGCTATTAATTCTCAATTTGATATCCATGCACTGAGAATATAAAAAGGGTAATTACTCTGAGTTTTTAAAGTATTGTTTTTAGTCAAATCAAAGTTCCTATTAAATTATTTTAATACCAAAAATAAAATATTATAGTTTTAGTTTTAAGATTAAAAGATTAAAAGTTAAATCGAATAACTGTTGTGGTCGAGGTATAAGGTTGTTATAACTATTTAGATTGGTTTTCGGTTGAAGTTATAAGCAGAGCTGGAAGCCCAAAATAATGGTAAAGGCTCAGCTATTTGAGATTTGATGTCTTTGCGAGGTTTTGGTTTGGTTCACCCGACGCTTTACACAATTTGGGTCGAAAGCGGTTTGTGGAATTCGGAATTGAAAAACACGAAATCTAAATAACTGTTAAGGTCTTTCATGGGTGTATTGAAATTGTAGAGATTTTTGTAAGGCTAAGAAGAAAGCACTTACGATAACATAAAGTATATATCTTCTTGATTGGCAGGACGAGCTAAGTCGATATAGCCATGTCCGTCAGATTATTTGCTATCACCTTCGTCAGTTTGAAAGCTGTCTTCACCAAACTTTGTACGAAGTCATACGAAATCATCTCAAACATTTGTTTCTGTTTTGTAATTCTTAACCGGCTTACAGATATTTTCGGTTGATGGTTTCGGATATGGTTAGGGCGATAATATTTAGTTACCAAGCGTATCAAACGATGGCAAACAAAAATTGGAAACGATTTTGAACCATTTATTTTTTATTACTAAGCAATGTTTTCTGCCCACAGTGCGCTCTTTTTGAAATACTTGTGCGCCCAACTTGAGCAAGAGAGTGTGCTCTGGCGTGCGTCGTCTTCAATTGATTGCAGTCGGAGGGAGCCCAAAGTCGGCTTTGGGATTGGGTATGCGCGTGGCTCTCGGTCTTGGTCGGGTCTGGGACTCTGGCTGCCGCTGCCGTCGCCGCCCGTTGCCTTTGTCCATGTCATACTTATTGTCAATGATGACAGTTGCGCTGCTGCTTGGAACCGGCGGCTCCCATTCGTTCGTCGATCGCGTTCAAGCCTCGAGAGAGAGAGAGAGAGAGAGAGAGAGCGAGAGAGAGACAAGGAGAGAGAGTGAGATGAGGGATCCAAAGCTGTGACTGTGTTAGTTGTGTTGTGCCTACTTTACGAGACCGTGGGAAACAGATTTGTCGTGTGTTTCCCACACGTTGGACGGATGGCTGGATTGTGATGCGATCCGATGGATTGCTGAAATGTTGTTGTAGTTGTTGTTGTTGCTGCTGCTGCTGGTTGTTTGGAGGGGGGCCTTTAACTCGCGCAATTATGTCGCATGCTTGGCTGATGATGATGACTGCGACAACAACAACAACTACAACAGCCACTAGAACGGCTTTTGCTTGGCTTTCGTTGGAGCGTATCGATTAAAGTGTAACAGTTTTGTAGGGTCCCAAAAAAAATGGAAAAATAAAAACAAATGTTTTTTGCATAGAATTTCGCTGAATGTTGTTTTTGGTGTCGCCATAAACTTCAACATCCGGTTGTCGTTCTAAGATCTTTTTTTCGCTGATCTCAGGGCTACTGGGCAGTCCACAGTGTGTATAAAATGTTGCCTGTGTATTCATCACCATCACAGCAATATGACACTTGTGCTTGGACGCCTCCGATTTTGTATCTCTTTCCCGCTCATTGAGGGTTTTTTTTGCCTGACTCGGCGTTCCCATGATGCTGCAGAATCTCTGTTTGTTTGTCTTCTGTCCATGACTTCCGTTAGCCGTCTTGGTGGTTTTAGCTTTGGCCTTTATGATGTGCTGACGATGGCGAACAACTGGCAGCATCTCAGGGCATTGCTTCAGCTTTCAAGACGCCTCAACTTTCAACTATTGTTGTCACACGTGGCGTATGAATAATGTGTGGCGTATGCAAAATCCAACACCGTCAACATCAACAACAGCAACAATCACAAGAGTCAAACCACAAACCATTTTCGACTAACCTCAATGCACACTAATTGCTTGTCATATATATTTTTTAAGCTCTGCGCTAACTTTGCACAAAACTTGTTGCCATCGCCATCGCCTCAGCCGCTTCACAGTCGACGCCGTCTTCGTCGTCGTGTGAACCAAAAGCTAAAAAGCCAAACAGTTACTGATGGGTAAAAAGCTGAAACCAGTTAGATCAAATCAAAATGGAAGTGTGGATGCTCTTTAAGAAATTTTACTTGAAATTTGGAATCAAATGAAAGACTTGACGTTCATTTTGGTAATCGCTAATCTCGTTCCCAGTGCAGAAGCTTATCGTTCAGTGATTTATTTTCAGGGATGCAAGCCGGTTCTGAGCCGAGCCGGGTTTGAACCGAACCGAACGGCTAATTGCAGCTGTTGAACCGAACCGCAACCCGAACCGGCTTCCTTTCAGAAATGCCGAACCGAACCGAAAGCCACAAAGAAAAACGGTTCGGTTCGGTTCAGTTCTCTGACGAGTTTTAAGACGCGAATCGCTATCCACAAGCCAATGATAATTATTTATTTGGGAATTTGAATCGTTTACCTAAGACAATTTTTGAACGACATCCCGTTCAAACCTCTACATCCTTAGCAATGCCGGATCGATATAACCTTTAAGCATGACTTGATGAAAATTTTACAACATTTAACCCTGTAAGTGTTCTACAATTGCCCGCCGATCTCTTAATATACCTGTTATCAATCTTTTAAATTCTCAGTAGTACTTCTTTACCTTAATTCAATCTTAGCTAGGAGAGTTTTTTCTAATATAAAATGATAAATGAAATATGTATAATGCATGGTTCGTATTCTTTTCTAGTCGACATTCTCTGTTTTCGTAGGGCATTCATCTAGGAACTTACAGACGAATCCTGCTAATTCGACATAGTAAATTTGGAATTTATTCTAATGACTTTAAAGATGTTCAAACGGTTTATAGGAATTCAATTTCCAAAGTGTTTGCATCCCTGTTTATTTTAATAGTCCTTTGGGTCGAACTGCACTTCATCCAATTTACCAATGACAGCTATTTATAATGATCGCTATTTAAACCAGTTGACGAAATTTCTGTTATAAATAGAAATTTCCAATACACGGAAATCAGTTTTATATGGTTCGCGGGTTCGAACCAAAATTTACTAATAATTGAGGTTCGCAAATTTAAGGTTAATGTTATGGTTCGCACATTGGTTCAGCATAGCATATGCATATATACAAGCTTATACTGTAATCGACCTAATAACCTTTTTGTCGAAAGGGAGTTGCAGAAAACATCATATGTGATTAATTTGGACATTTTAAAGGTAGTTTAGAATATTTTCATAAGTTTTTTCATTTACTTGTATATCTCAGTCGTCCGAAACCATTAGGATAACAGAAAAAGTCGCCACATAGTAGATTAAATTTGTTCATGTTTATAATTTTTCTTGAATTGAATCAAACTTTTATGTTTAGAACAGGCTTAGGTTTAACTCGTATTCCTTAAGAGGTTCGATTCACACCTCACGTCTTGCAGCTCTGATCATTTTTAAAATTTTGGCTTAAGTTTAAACATCAAAACTTCAGTGCTAATAGAGCATACTATTATATTTCGTATTATTAGGGGAGGGCGGGCTACCTGTCCCGCCCTTCGTTCTTCCTTTAAAACCACAAAAATCAAAATTTTGATTTTGTGTTCTGTTTTATGTTGATTCAATTCATAAATAAATAAATCTAAAGCTTTTAACTTTCCATTTGTTTTTGATTATGTATAATTTTTTATGAATAACGAGAGCCTAAGTTCAAATCGGCACTAACCGATTTCAAAATACCCGTTAATCAGTGGAATTAGTGTTTAATAACCTTTCCTTAAGCTAATTAACAGAGCATTAACATTATTTTGCATATTGCAACATTATGTTAGCAAACAGCGCATGCAGCTCAGATAAGTATGCTACTTTTTTATAACCTTTATAGCTCTGCCATTTATTATCCGATCTTTATGAATATTTCAGAGATTGTAGATTTTCCGCACATTCACAACACTGCAAAATATGAAATTGTTGGAGTTATTCAACATTTTGTATTGCGGGGGTGGTAGGGGTACAAATTTGATATAAGCTGGATCTGCTTGCAGACAATAGAAGCCCACATTTGAAATATGAAAATATGCTTTATGTCTTGTAGTCTCTGAGATCTAGGTGTTCATACAGACAGACGGACAGGCATGGCTATATCGATTTGGCTATTGATGCTGATCAAAAAAATATATACTTTATGGGGTAGGAGTTGCTTCCTTCTGCCCGCTACATACATTTGCACGACTTTAGTTTACCTTTTTTACTCTTCGAGTAACGGGTATAAGAATACTTTCTCACAGTTTTTTTCTTTCACAAAGAACTCTTTCCTGGCTTTGAAAAGAGCATAGTGCTAGAAATTATTCGGTAGCAGTTACCTTCGATCCATAAAATCTTTGATGGTTAGTTTTCTGAGTCTGGACTTCGATTTGGTTTTTTGCGGTTTTGTGGTTTTTCATACACAATCGGTCACCTTCACCAGCTATTGGCGCCAGTTGTAAAGAAATTTAAAATGTAAAAGTTTCTTTAGTCTAGGTTCTTTTCTTTTGTGAGAACATTAGATGCACAAAAGCTTAGAGATTGATTGAAGAGAAGCCTAGGGCCAGCAATGAATTCTTAATTCTTGTCTCAAAGAAAGAAGTGAGACTCACTGGAAGAAGGGGGAAATTGAGCCCATTCTTGTGACATATTGAACAGATTATGGGTGTGATGGGAAATTCATTTGTCAAAGTTGAAAGTGACTGCCTAAAAGTAGGCAATTAAAAAACGATTCCTGTGGCAAAAAGGCATAACAGCATTACCCCTAGCTATGTCAATATAAAGAATTTAATACCAATAGCTTCCTCCTCTAGATTCTACATAGTGTCAAAATTCACATCAAACGGATAGGTGGCTACAAGGATATAACAAAGTCTAAATAAGTTTTGGTCAGTAAGTGCAATAACTGCAAATACCAAATTGGTTATTTCACATTGCTACCAAACGGTTTTTCACATAATTATTTAAATTTAACTATTAACAATAGCACAGGTAACTGCGAGCGCTTATATCTTTCAGTTTATGCATACACCCCACCTCAAACATGTTTGGGTAGTGTATAACAAATGAGCTAAGACACTAACTCTCAATGGTCTGTCTCACAGTCCAGCCGTCTACCTATAAGGCGCGAGCCCAGGCGCATGCTTGGCTCAGTCAGACAGAGTCGCAATCGCAATCAGAGAGTCCAAGACGAAGTCATAGTCAAGTCAGTCGCTTTCAATTTAGCAAACGTGCAGTTCAAAGCTAGGCGCTGATTGGGGGCAAATGTGCGGGGCAACAGCGACTACGACGACGACGTGCTGCGGAGAGCTCAAGATTAATAGCGAGATGGAGGCAGCAGCAACTCGCCAGCTCCATCTTCAGCTCCATCTCCAGCCTCAGCATAGCAAGCGTGCGGTGCACACGCGATTGGCACGAGTTTGTTGCTTTTGGCCCCTGGCTGGAACTGGCCCAAACCTGGCCAAACTGTTCCGACTAGTTGCAAAGCCGTTTGTGTGGGAACGCGCAAGGACTGCGCACTGAATCAGGTCATGGCCTCATTAGATCTCACTCTCTGTCTGTCTCTGTCTCGGGGCCCGAGCGTGTGAACCACAACTTGTCATAATCCCTCGTCTCGACTAGTCCCCAGACCCTTTAAAATGAACTTATCAGCGCCAGAGCTGAGAGTCTTGATTATAAATGACAACAAACAGGCGAACAAGTAGCAATAACAGCTGCTCGAAAAAACACAAAATCACAAGAAAGGAAACAGCAACAGCAACAACAACAATAGTGCCCAAAAACCCAAAAACCAAGTGAAATTCTTATAAGCCCTTTCCCACACTCGCAACGGCGACGACAACGGCGACGCCTGCGCCAGGACGGAAATGCACAGCGTCTTAGTTCCACAAACCAAACGGGGAACAGGTGGCTGTGGCTGCCCCTTGGGAACTAAAGTGGCTACGTCACTGTTATTGTTATGGCCCAAACCAGCCGGCTGGACAACTATGTAGTACTACTGGGCTCCGTCTCCGGGTACCGTGTGAATGTGAAAACAAAGTCAGTCGTGCATAAATGACGAACAGGCAATGCGCACCGTGGTACCAAATGCAGACAGAACTGCAGTTTGTTAATTTTGATTGTATTATTTTTTCTTTATCTATTTCAATTGTTCTTACTTCTTAATTGATCGGACTTTTAACATTTATACCAACGTTAGTTTCAGCCCTCGGAGCGCTTAAAGAATTAGTTTTTTGAGACCTTGTTTAGCTCCTGCTTCAGGGCTGTATTTATCGGCGTAACATCGTCCTTTCATGAGTCTCTTTAGTTTTGGGAACAGAAGAAAGTCACAGGGGGCCATGTCAGAGGAATACGGTGCTTGGCTTGCGTTGCTCTCTTACAAGCAACGATTTGTGAGCAGGGGCGTTATCATGTTTCGAAAGTCAACTTTTCGTAATCCAAATCCATGGGATCTAAAATGGAGTAAAATGCTCAATAATTGCTTCTGATGCCTTGAGCAAATCTAAAATGTTAGTTCCCCCAAGTTATATTTTCGAATATAAAAATGTAACAGACGTTTCTTAAAACTACTGAAGCCTTTTGAGAAAGTCTGAGCAGCAGCAAGCAGAAAGCATCTTCGACTCTATAAGGTATACACGCAATTTGAGAAAATCGCAAACGCAATTTGAGACATAGATTAATACGGTTCGTCCCTTCAAGACATATTTAAGAATCAAGTTTAGTAATCGATCCGCCAAAGGATTGGTAATATTCGGAAGAACGAAAGTTAAGTTAAAAGCAAAAGAATGTTCGCATGAAAATGCATACTTATCATAAAATGTCGCTGGTATATAGATTAAATTACAAACGGATTAGATCGACTTTCTTACTAGTTTTCTTTGTAAAACATCCCTAATGTGTTAATAATGAGAAGAAAAATATGTGAATCGCCCAAGACGGGTAATCTCTATGCAGATTCTGAGAAGCACATGGTTTCGTGATCAGCTTATGTAATGGGAAAGCATCAACCATATAGAATGGAGTACGTACTCCGTCAATCATTTGGTCTTCGGGAAAATTAACTTACCCAAAGTGCAGAGGGCAGTCAAGTCTGCTTCACTTCCATACGCACCAACATCGATTTAGGTGAAGATCCATTTGGAAAGGATATGTCTAAAATATCCGTTTAATCATCTAGCGTAGCTGCAAAATCATTCAAACGATTGTAATTTTTCATATCCTTTGGATGATTTTTAGCTCCGTTGGATGATTACAAGCATATTTTATACATATCTTTTCCAAATCATCCAATGCATATGTTTTAATATCCTTTTTTGCTCCGTGTATTTATACAGCTTCTTCTTTTTTAAGATCCTTGACTCCCAATCTTTTTTAATGATTCACAAAAGCAATTCCTTCCGATTCCGATTCCCATACGATATAATCAGTTCTTAGATCGAAAGCGATTTTAGGAACACATCAAATTAACTGTAACTTAACTAAAAAAATTAAAATATATTCAGAAACTAAATAAATGAACTGTTTTTTTATGAATATTGCGTAAAGCATGGGCTGAACCAAGGTTCCAACCAAACCTTTTCCGAAAAGCCTCAAATCTGAAATTTTCGAAGCTTAACCATTAGAAAATTATGGTTCGAACCAGCAATCTGGTTTACAATCCACAAAAGGAATATCAAGTAAATTTTTTATATTTCTAAAGTATTGGATCGGTACTTCCTTCACTTTAGACTATTAGACTCGGCAAATTCTTGATGGGAGCTGTTTTACGATAACAGCTTAAAGGGAATAGTTTCGTTAAGCTCTCGACAGTTGAACATACGCAATTAAGCTAATCGAGCCTAGCTCAAACTGTATTTTTTATTGTTGCTTTAACGTTTTTTTGGTCCTCTGTCTCATTAAAACAGTCATAAATGCATTCGATTCGTGATCATAAATGATACCAAAGAATTATAGATATTATAGATGAAGCATTTGGAACAAATTGAAAAGGACCAGGACTAATCGTGTTTTGTCCTTCGTGCGTCATCTATAATATCTATAAATCTTATTATGAGAGAAAATGGAACCCTATGCGCGACTTAAAATCGGTTTTTTGATCAGTTTCAACTCATTTTCAAGCCACTTGCGAGACTTTTACGAGTCGTTTTTTTATAAATCACATTATAAGCATATATAGAATCATTTTCAAAACTTCATATAATCGCATATGACAGTAATCTCTTGTCAATCATTAAGAGGGCTCGAAAAAGACTCACCAAGTGTTAAAGGGATCTTTCAAATGTTGGTTGGGAAGCAAATATTGTTGCATGTCCGCACGCAGACTCACTTGCAGTTTGCATAGGCAACACACAAACATGCGCAAAAGACGCTTTCAGTAGGTTCTCCAAATGAACAAAGTGAGCGAAAAAAACTCCAATCTGTTGAGCAAAGAGTGCGTTGAGATAAATGAGTGGTAAAATGTCGTTTCGCTTTAACTCTATCATGATATGGTAGGGTAGCTGTATTTTTCTGACTGTCTGTAAAAAAGGAGCACTTTTTGACAGCCCTGCTTCAGACTGAATTTATTACTGCTGATTTAAGCCAGAATTCCTTGGAAATTCTTTTAATTTGGATACTGTTTTCAGTTCCATCCATCAAACTCATCCATGTGCTCAGTACTGATTTTCAAGCACAAGCGTATCGAACGTCATTAGTGACTGAGAAGTCATGATATCACTACCAACTCTGTCAAAACAGGACTTTTGTAGCTTTGATTCAGTACTTCCTGCTATCCCTACACTAAGAACACTTTCCGCTGCACTGGAACCACTGTGCAAGAGCCTCAACATCGCCGTCGACTTCATCTACCTGCAGCCCCAAAACTAAACTCATCAAGCGGCCCTTGTCGATTGTACGTGCATGGGAAAAGTACACACACAGAAGAGTAGCTTGTGGATTCCTGTTGGAATTTATTTGGGAAATACGCGCACAAAAAGGCAGCAAGGCATATACCTCTACCTCTGCCACACACTCACCCTCGCCCTCACCCTCACCTCGTTGGTATTGGTTCTCTGTGTGAGTGGTGCACTCAAATTTCGTACGGTGCTTGCTCGTGAGATCAGCCGGCATACGATTTCACTCTCTGACTGGCCATTGGCAGCGCAGCGACAGCGCCTCATATATAAATATGAGCGCCAGCAGGCGCAGCAGCATCAGTAAACGACCAACTCTCGCAAGGTGCGCACACGCAACTCTCGCCGCATAAAGAAGAAACAGCCAACAAAAAGCTCCAAGCACCCAAGCTCTAACCATGTATCTGGATACGAAAAACCTGACAGCCAATCACAACAACAACGACACAAACACAGCCACAGCAATCACTTCTGCCAGCAACAAGCCAGGTCGACGCATGCGCAAGGTATGGCAGCCTCTAAGACGCCTCCTGGCAGTGGGTGGCAAGGGACGGCCAGCCCAACTCAATATCGTGCATCCCAACAATGTGGACCTCAATAATACACAACTGGACTTACCTTCGATACTAGCAACCGAAGATGACAGCAAGTCCACGCTGGAGGAATCAGTGGATAAGTCAGTGGAGGAGGTGAAAGAATTGACACCACCACCCAATACGCCCACCCTGATCAGCAGTGTCTATGTGGAGAAGGCCAGCCCCCAGAGCTGTGGGGCCTGCCAGCATGGACGCAACTGTCGGCACACACATCACCAAAACAACAACATCAGCAATAACACCGCAACACAGGCGCCCACCACACTGTGGGATCTGCAGTTGCCCTTGCAGTACATCAGCACCGATAACGGCACCTTCTTCTGGACCAACACACAAGAACGAGTGGACGATGACCTACTGCATGCCTGGCTGTGTCAAAGCTTCAGCCAACTGCCCGGCACTCTCTGCTAGCCCCCCCCCCCGTAGGATGCTTAACTCCTAAGCTCACACTCACAACACACAGATCTCAATTTATTATTATTATTATTTTATTGTTCACACACAATTATTTATTTTTTTCCCTGCGCAATATTTACTTTGTTAATGTGATATTAATTTGCATATAAAATATTTAAACGAAAAATGAAACCACAATTTACAAGAACTTAACCTTTAATTAGGGGATGAGTCTGAGGCACAGGAAACTGATCACGTCTGGCAGAACGGAAGCAGAAGGATGCTTAAGCAGAATGGACATCAAGTGATGTGTGCGAAAATGAGAGTCAATTATTCAACCCTTAAATTAGCTGATGTTTTTTGAGAAGGCACAGCACATGCAAATGATCGTTAACACTGATCTTTCTTAAAGGATGTCAAATTTGGCCAGAATTCGATTTTATTTGTAAACTGGTTTTTGGCTTCTCAATTTGTATACGCTACTCGGCGGAAAATCAATGTTATAGCCTTCACCAATCAACACAAATGTTAACATTCGATTTTTATAGTTTTTGGTCGATAACTTTTAAAAGCACGATAATTAAAAAAAAACAGTAAAGGTAGTAAATTGGGGGACACAATGATTTATTTGCTAATTAATTACACGCAATTTTGAGAACTTGGGATCAAAGCGAAGAGCGAAGCTCTTTCCTAAAGTTAACCTGATTTTAACTCACAATACTTGCAACAGAATATTAAGTGGATTTGTTTGTTACATCCGTATGAATTTATTTATATGTAAACTACAGCTCGAATTGTAAAAGTCGGGGCACAAGAGAAACAACTCAAAACATCGATAGTGGGTAAATCGAAGTTTTGAATATCGATGGTGGTCAACATTGATAGTTTTATTAGCATTAAAATAAATGTTCCCAAATTCACGAAGCTCTGCGATTTTCTTAAGCGCAGATAGTAAGAAAGTCTCTACTCACTACTCCACCTAAATTTGGATGCTGAAGTGGCTGCTGAGGCAGTGATGCGGCAGCGAACATTCTTTTGCTAATAGCTTGACCATCGTGTATCCGATCTTTGAAAATCCTTTGGCTGATCGATTAATAATCCTCATTACTCAATGTGTTCAGAAGGTTCGAAAATTCTTTCTATAAAATTGTATAAGATAGTAAATTTTTTTAAACTTGCGGGGGTGGGAAAGGCCCTTAATCTTTCATACGAACAGACAGACGGACGAATTCTTTACAGGGTCGGAGATTTTCCTTCTGGCTGTTAAATAAACAGTTTTGAAAAATTTAATTTCCTCTGTGGATTTGTTTGGGACTTCATTTGATCCTTTGATCTTTTAGTGACGCCTGTTAATATTCCATCGTGCTCTGATCGATACTGTTTGACCGGAGTTCGTCCCTTCTGAAGTTCGAACACAATATAGTCGCTTCTGTGGTGACTGTTTGTTTACTATTGTGGTCACTGTGTTGTTTACTGCTTTAGTTACCGATTTGATCACTGTTTTGGACACTGTATTAATCACTGTTTTGGTCATTGTTTGATCACTGTTTTGGTCACTATTTTGGACACTGTTTAAATCACCGTTTTGGTCAATGTTTTGGACACTGTTTTAATCAAGGTTTTGTTCACTGCCTTAATCACCGCTTCGGTCACTGTTATGGTGACTGTGTAGATCACTGCTTAAATCACTGTTTTCTAAAGCTTCGCTTAAATAATTCGTTATTCTGTAACTTTATTTAATGCAGTTTACATGAGAACGAAATTAATTTCAATTGGTTACTTTTAGTGGCTACAGAACCAAAAAGTTTAAACTAACTAATTTCAGTTGAGCTCCCATGATACCTAAGCTCTTAAAATAATCAAGAACTTTGCACTAGAATTAAGTACATGTGGTGTCATTAGTACGGTAATTTTGTAAATACTTCATTTAAGTGCAGAATTCTTATTGCAATACCGTTGTTTTTCATCCCGAAATGCTTGATAGTAGTTTGTTTTGGGATATATTAAGTACATTTCTAATTATTTTAAAATTGAAATATTTAAAACCCAACTAACTCTCTATACGGGTACAACATTTTCATTTAAGTTCTATTTGAAGTCAATGCATTAAGGGGTTACATGGGTTTCGCGGCTTCAAAAAATTGTTTTTTTTTTATTGTCTTATTAAATTCTACAACATCTCTAGAATATTGTCCTAAAATTTCAAATCGATCCGAGTAATAGTTTTGGAGATACACTCTGAATAAGTTGAGCGCTCCAGGGTATGAAGGAGCAGCTGCTCGTCTAGTTAGCTAATAAGTTGAAATCAGGGACTGTAATCCTTGAGTTCTGTTATAAAAATCGAAATTTAATGATAATTTGTGATTTTTATTCCATTATTTAAAAAAAAAATTATTAAATTTATTTAAAAAAAAAGATAAGCAATTAATCATACTAAATATTACATAAACGCTGATAACGTGTTGCGCATAAGAAATTGTGGCAAGTTTGATGCATATT
>JAWNNO010003520.1:0-130129 GCA_035044985.1 Lordiphosa fenestrarum
TGTTATGTCCTTTGGATATCTTGAAGTCTTAAATCTGAGAATTTTTTCATAGCTTGGCAATACGTAGAAGCTTCACTATTTACGAATTCACGAATAAGTAAGTATTGGTGTTTCGTTATTCCAGTATCCATTAGAAGCGATAAAACCTTTTCAATATCTGCTTCGGATGACTTCAACATCGGTGGAAAATCGGCTGAGCGCAAAACAGAAACTGCAGACTCATCATGTTTTTCGAGCAGCGCTATCCGACGACGTTTCGTCCTTTTTGAGGACTCAGCAAAATCAACTTTTGGTCGTCCACGTTCAGCACTTGAAACTTTTTTTTTCAGAGGCTCAATTGCAATGGTTTCAATAGCGAACGCAAAAGAAACATCACAAAAACAAACGAAGAACAGCAGTCTGCGTCGAAAATTTGACCTTGAAAACAGTAAGAGAGCTTGAGATTATTAATGATTATATACAAATCTGCAAATATATGCAGCTACACTTAACATTTTTATTACCTTAAAACATTGACAAATACACTGATAACACTTATAAAGGGGGGATCGGGGGGCAACATATCTAAAAGTCTACCTAAACAGGCAAAATGACGTTCACAATACACAGAAAAGTAGTATTAACTAAAAATACACAAAAACAAATAATAAATAAATCAAATTAATTTCAGTAGAAGAACTTATTAAAGTAAATACCTTCAACTTTAAAATCCATTTTAAATAATTGAAATCGGAGATAATTTGCGTACGTTTGTCCACTTTAAAGTGCAGCTTTGATGTGACGCAAAACCATTTTAACGTCGCTGTGCTGCAAAAATGAACACGTGTGCTCACTTTGTATTCTATTTTTAGAAGTCCCGTTAGAATTTCAGCCAAAACCGGTTTGCCATCAAGAAATTTGAACATTTAAGAGACAATTTGTATATATTGTGCCCAAATATTTCGTGATCGATTTTTTGATTTTTGGCCTATGGGCGCAACCACTGCGCGCTGGTGGATGGCCTTGCAGGATATGCAACACTTTCAAACACCTCGTTGCTATTCGAAAAATTTGATTGCTGGTACCTGCATAGAGTTACATGTCTTTGTAGACACGAGCCAATCTGCATTTGCCGCAGCCGACGGGTATAATGATGCCACGGATAATGCCTTTGTCATGGGGAAAACAAGTCTGGCCCCTGCTAAACCATTGTCGATACCCCGTTTGGAACTGTAGGCCGCAGTATTAGGCGTACGTTTGTACAAACTGCGCAAATCAACACTTAGAGCTGGACAAAACGGTTTTTTGGAGTGACTCAAAGACAATATTGCAATGGAATTACTCTAAAAGAACGGAAATTCAAACCCTATGTAGCACACAGGCTCACGAAAATATTGGCTACTACTGGCGTTGAACTCTGGAGGTGGGTACCGTCTACCGAAAACCCAGCGGATGCTGCAACTCGTCAAGTTAGCGTCCCCAATATAAGGCACAACAGCCAATGGTTATCAGGGTCTGCATTTTTAAAGACGTCACCAAAGGAATGGCCAAAGATGAATATATTGTTGGCTGCTACACCACTGGAGGAAGAAGTCCTAACTAAAACGGATCTTTAGTGTCACATAAATGTCCCCTTTATTGACTTCTCAAAATTTTCTTCCTTTTTTAAGTTTACACGAGTCGTCGCTTGGGTATTACGGGCAAAGAAAATTTGGATGAGTCATACATCAAACAAGACACCTGATGACATAGGTGCCTTATCGCCAATAGATTTGGAAGAAGCAGAATTCATGATATGCAGAATGGTACAGAATGAAGTTGCTTTGTTAAAGAAAGACCACTCCATAACAAAGGAAAGTTCCATATACAAGCTTTCACCATACTTGGAAAAAGATGGTTTGCAGCGCCTGACTGGGCGTATCGATGAGACTACCATTCAGTGCAAGACGACTTATTTTACTACCAAGGAGCCATGTGCTTTCCTTCTTGGTCTTACAACACTACCACCGTAAGTTCCATCATCAAAATACTGCTGTTATAATCAACGAGCTTCGACAAAGATATTGGACCCCAGACATTAAGACTATGCTAAAACGCGTACAGCGAAACTGTAATCGATGTATTTTGGAAAGAAGCCGTCCCTTACCGAAAATTATGGGCCAACTTCCAGTTGACAGATTGTCTGCTTATTTTAGACCGTTTACTTACTGTGGTGTTGACCTGTTTGGACCAATGAATGTCGCTGTTGGTCGTCGTCGTGAGAAGGGATGAGCGACCATATTAACTTGTCTGACGATCCGAGCCACACATTTGGAGATAGTTGAAAGCCTGTCTACAGACGCCTTTGTTGTTTTGCTTGAGAAACTTCGTTAATCGACGTGGCGTACCAGTTGTAATCAGAAGCGGTTATGGTACAAATTTCATAGGTGCTCAAAAGGAGTTGGCTTCAAATGATCGTATATTGAACCTGGCAGAACTGCAAAACGAGGCTGCAAGTCCAAAAATTAAGTTGATATTCAACAGTCTATCGAACCCAAGCGCTGGAGGCTGTTGGGAAAGGCTCTTAAATAGAGTCTCTCTCGAGAGAGACTCTTGAGAGTAGTTTACGTGTTTTTTTGTGCTCCGCAACAAATAATTTCTTGTGTCGTTTAACGTGCCAATTTTGTCGGAAATTTAACGTAAGTAGTTTTATTAGTATTGCCCACTATCGGTATGTGCTTTACTTTTCAGTTAAACATCTTCACATTGCTAATTTAGCAAGTTTTAATATTGCTGCGTCAGTGCTGTGTATTTTGTTAGTGTTTTTGTTTTGCTTGCTTAGCAACGTCCCCTCTTTACACAGGTTTGTGTGTGCGATCGCTTGTGCTTGTGTTTTTTTGATTTTTTGATACGTGCTTTGGTCCGCTTTCTCTTTAGTTTTAATTTGGTGCATTATGTCGTGCTGCAAAAAGTCATTCACCACCCTCGCGTCGGTTGGAGGCTCAATTTTAAGATGTGCCACCACCCGTGTCTGGCAACTCGAACCAATTTTCCCATAATAGTATCGAAAGGTCGCCAACAATTTCATTGTCTGTCTCACCAGGAAATATGCTTAATTTGTCTATTTTCCCCTCCAAGAATCAAGCTGTTGGTAATCTTTTAGATAATCCTTCTGTCCGTAGATTCGAGAAGTCTCCAATAGCGTCGCCTGAACCTGTTGGCAATGTCTCTGTCTCCGATCCTATTCCTCCTCAACCTCCTCTACTTTCCGTTATAGCACCGTGTAAGCAAGATTTTGTGTCTAGGTTGTCTCAGGAAACTACTTGCGAGTCAATTGCAGCATATATAGCGAGCAAATGCTTAGCAAGAGTTTCTATTTTAAAGTTTAGTTTTGCACAACCTCGAGATATAGCTTCGTTTAAGTTAAGTGTTCCGTCTGTGAGCCAGCATTCTGGTTGCCAGATATGATGGTGCATGAGTTCAGGCAAAAACATCTAATGAGGCCAATGCCAGTCAGCTTGCAGTCATTTAGTTCATCCTCACATGTAGCGTCTAATAAGGTTTCAAAAAACTAGTTTCGTCCTTCTGTCCTCTTATTGCCTATCAAAACGTTGGGGGCCTTTTATCTAAGCTCCATACATTATTTTTGAATAGTGCATCTTTTGAATTTGACATTGTTGCATTTTCAGAAACTTGGTTAAAATCCTCAATTCTGATAATGAAATCTTGTCAAATGGTTTTTCTTATCTATCGACATGATCAACCGGATCGCAAAGGTGGTGGTTTACTGATAGCAGCTAAGACCAGCCACAGTTCCGATCTGATCATTGTTAATAAGCCTGTGGATGTTGAATTTGTTGCCGTTAAGGTAACGTTTCCATTATTATACCCTTGCAAAGGGTATTATAATTTTGCTCAGAAGTTTGCAACGCATAGAAATATTCATTTCCGACCCCATAAACTATGTACTATATATTCTTGATCACAACAGGCTGTGAATCGGGGCATAGCTGGCCGGACCGGCAAATAAAAATCCCCCACCGAGTCGGAGTCGTTATTAGTTTATTTTATAATTTTGTTAGGCTTTCTGTCTTATGTGTTGGCGCAGTTGGCGAGGAGTTATTAATTAGTTTAAGTTGTTGAAATTTAATTGAAGTGTAGTGTAGGATAGTGTAGGGCGAAGCGTGAGCGCAATAAAGTTGAAGTCCTCTCTCGCATTGAGCGAATTCGCCCCGTTTCGCCATCTAGCATAAGATAGGCTTAGCAAAATGTATATGAAATAAATTAAAATCAGTTGTCAATTACCAATGAAAGCGAGCGCAGCACTTATGCAAACAACTTCTTGTCGTCGTCACTAATTAAGCGCGTCCACATATTAAGATCACAAAAACTATTGTGTATAATTTATTCATGGCGCCCAAGCAGGGACAATTTTAAAAGTGACAAACAATTACACAAATAAGGAAGCAAATGAAACAAATAACAGTGAAAACACTTACAACTATTAAATAAAAGTTGCTTCAACACAATTTGTTGCGCGTACGTGTGTGCCAGCCCAGCTCATCAAACCAATCCGTGTCGGCCGCGTTAATTAAATTTCTGCACTACTCCAAGTTTCTGCTACCAACGAGGGATGCCCTGCAACTGCATCGTGTGCAAAAGGAAAGTGGCAGCTGGATTGAAGGATCCAAATAAGGAACCAGAGGTACTGTGCTAATAATTGAAAGTCCCAAATTGAGTTTACTCTTTGGAGTTCTGTGCTGCTTTTTGTTTAGCACGACTCTTTCAATTTTTAGCACATACGTAAGCGCATTTACAAAAAAAAAAATTAACCATTGCATTTGCATGCACACACATTTTATTTATATTTATTAACCATTTGATCTGCTTTGGACATACTATACATAATATTTGTGCGATTTAAATACAAATTGTTTTCGTTCGTGGTGCTGCTAAGCGAATCAAGAATTTAGTTTAAAATTCTTTCTTCTCGTTGTAGTTGTCTAATAGGTTATTGACTTCCAATTTCCTACAGCCGATCTTCAAAAATTCGTTTTGTCGTCTCCCACCCCTCTCGCTTAGTAAATGCTTACCGTTCTGTCGGTCAAGTGCGGGCTTACATACACACACACATACATACACCCCCCAGAGCAAGTAGCTTCACCGTTTATTCTTTTCGTTTTCGTCGAAGCGGTGTTGTTGTTGCTTGCCGAGCATATCTGTTTTGTTTAACGTTTGCTCCCAATTAGGCGCGCGCTCCCCTACACTTTTCGATTTGGCATATATTAGTAAAATAATTGCCACAACTAATTTGCTTAACCCTTTACATGGTGGTGATGCAGATCTGCATCATACCGAATTAATACAATTATTTTCCAGTGTGAATTATAAAATTGTCAAACATGAATTTGATGCAGTTCAGCAACAATCCTTTTTTATATTAAAAGTGTTGGTAACCCTAAATTATGTCGATAACTCAACAGCTGATCACTTTTCCCGCTTATTTTGTGAATGTGGTAAACTCAATTGGTTGCGCAGTTTCTCATCAATCTACAGGGTTGTCCATATTCGACGGACCCATCTGGCAACGCCATAACTTTTGACAGAGATGTCAGATCGCTTAATGACATACCGCGTTTGAAGCGTCAGTCCAAGTTTTTACCATGGAACAATACACGCCACGCGAGCGCTCTGAAATAGTTGAAATTTACATTCAACAGAACAAGTCAATTGTGAAAACTCAACGTGCTTTTAAAAAATTAAAATTTCACATTGAATGGGACCGTAAATAAGCAAAATTGCCGTATTTACGCCACTGAAAATCCTCAAGAGATTCAAGAAGTGCCTCTTCATGCCGAAAAAGTCACAGTTTGGTGCGGCGTTAGTGCGAAAACGGTCATTGGGCCGTTTTTCTTCCAAAATGAAAATGGCCATGCTGTTACCATCAACCAGGAGCGTTATCGCGACATGATGACCAATTTTGTGATGCCAATTATTCGTCGAAAGCGTATGAGGCAGTTCTGGTTTCAACAAGACGGCGCTCCACCGCACACAAGTCGCATAACAATCGATTTTCTGAAGAAATTGTTTCCGGGCCGTTTGATGTCGAAAAGTGGTGATTTGACTGGCCACCGCGTTCGCCCGATTTGACGCCGCCTGACTTCTTCTTGTGGGGATATTTGAAGTCAAAGGTTTACGTTAACAAGCCAAGGACCGTAGAAGAGCTCAAGGACAACATTCGTGAAGAAATAGCCGCTATTCCGGCCGAAATGTTGGCGAAAACGATGGAAAATGCTGCAAAAAGGGCACAATACGCCATCAACGCCAGAGGCGGCCATTTGAGAAATATCATATTCAAAAGTTGATGTAAACAAATCTACTTGGAACAAATTAAATGATTAAGATTGCCAACCGCCAAATTTTTATTTGTTTCTTTGATTTTTTTAAAAAAAACATGGGTCCGTCGAATATGGGCAACCCTGTACATTTTAATCATTTCTATGAAATCCATTGGTTTGATTTGCAAAAAACAAAATTGTGCTAGTTCAAATTAGTTAAAAAAATATATAAAAAGCTACTTTACGAGAAAAAATTGATTAGCTGAATTTCAGGAATTTTAGAAAGGTTTTTAGGAATCGTTTTCGTAAGGACGATCTAGGATTCGTGGATCTTTGAAATTCATATCAGTTAACCTTTGTGGCCGTACCACTAAAAATAAGAAGTGAAATATTTTTTAGGTCCACCCATTTTAACTTGGGGTTTAAAGGGTTAAAAATAAATAAATAAATAAATATGGCCACAAACGCAACCAGTGCGTCAAAAGCAGCAACCGTGCTTTAAGCAAAATCTCAGAACGATCAATTTCAACGGATGAAACAGAATTGGAATGTCGATTGGAAATGCTATCAACGACTATCGACAATGCTTTAAACCATCAGATTAAAATAGAGTCATTGGACTCTGATGATAAATTTCGAGGAGACTTAGAAGATCTTTGTGTGGCCACTAAGGCTCGTCTCAAATCACTTATAAAATCATCATCATCGAGTTCAATGTCCATTCTTAATAATAAATATTCTGAGTTTAACAATTTTATTTCTTTGTTTGAATCACTAGTTCATAACGACCAGTCGATACCACGCATTGATAAGTTTAATCATTTGATTTCGTGTCTCTCTGGTGAAGCTCTAGGAACAGTTAAAGCGTTTCAGGTCACCGAGGAAAATTATGAAAAAGCGATAGCTTCCCTAAAATGGGTTTATGATAATGACTGCCTCATATTTATGAAAAATATTTCCTCGCTGATTAGCTTACCCAAAATTTTGCATCCATCAGCTGCAGCTTTGAGAAGTTTGATTGATACTGTCTCTGCGATATACGGCTCTTTATTATCCATCGGCGATGAGAAAAAGGTTTTAAATGTCATTCTTATACATGTTGTTATGAACAAAGTAGATCCTCTGACAAAACGTAAGTGGGAAGAACAACTAGATTATGCAACTATTCCATTTTGGAGTGATTGTGAAATAGCGCTTAATCGTCGCCATCAGCACATGTCTGCTGAAGAATCGGCTAAAAATTCGCTTGAAGTAGCAAAGTCAGATTCTAAAACCGTTTCCAACAAGCAGCATAAGCGAAGTTCATTTTCTTGTTCTGCTCCAAAAAATAAAAGAAACAAAAAGACTATATGCAACTATTGCAACTCTGAAGACCATTTTATTACAGCTTGCCCATCATATTCCGCATTGTCAGTTAAGCATAAATTGTCTTCGAAGAGGTCACAGTGTGGCCAAATGCAAATCAAATAAATGTCGAGTTTACAGTCGATCTCACCATTCACTGCTGCACATATATACGGTCACTGGGAATAGTCGAGCGTTACCACCACCGATTTCCTCCGCACAAGAGCAAGATCAACCGTCCGCTTCACATGCTATGCATGCGTCTATGTCAGATAGAGGGATACTTGCCACTGCAATCGTTAATGTAAAAACTAAAAATGGAGACTTTATTTTGTGTCGACTTTTACTCGACTCCGGGTCACAAATTAATTTTGTGACCGAAGAAATGGCTCAACGATTGCAATTGCGTCGAGAAGAATCGTGTATCAGCTTACTTGGTATTGGTCAATCTAACTCTCAAGTTAAGAAAAAGAGACACACCGTGGTGAAGTCGCGAGTCAATTGCAGCGAGTTCTCACTAGATTTGTGGATTTTCAAATCCATTTCCGGGTACCAGGCAGACCACACGGTCAATGTCAGTGGCTGGAAAATCCCACAGAACCTGCAACTGGCGGATCCATTTCTTTATAAGCCGCAAAAAATTGATATGCTTATCGGATCAGAAACTTTCTTTGAACTTCTGTCAATAGGGCAAATCAAGCAAGGTCCTGAGTGTCCAATCCTTCAGAAGACTAGCCTCGGATGGATTGTATCCGGGCGGTACACTCCTGATGGAATCTCAAATCAGAAGATGACGGTCAATCTGAGTTTGCCAAGAAGAAGTTTTAGCCTCGATTGACCGGACCTTGCAAAAATTCTGGTCCATCGAAGATTTGCCCATCCCCATCAAAATTTCAACAGCGATGCATCAATTATGTGAAAAACATTTCGTTGAAAATTTACAAATATTACCGTCAGGACGTTTCAAAGTTAAATTGCCCTTCACAGCTGATCCTAAAATTATTGGATCCTCGTTTAAGGTCGCCAAAAGGCGATTTTTGTCGCTAGAAAGGAAATTATCGAAAGATTCGGAACTCAAAGAAATGTATTTGGGATTCATGGAAGAATACTTAGCATTGGGACATATGTCAGAAACTGACAATAAAATTCCATGTTCTCCACACTATTTCATTCCGCACAAATGCGTTTTGAGACCAGAAAGCACCTCTACAAGGTTGCGAGTCGTATTTGATGGCTCCTGCCGTACATCGTCTCAGGTTGCGTTGAACGACATTTTAATGATTGGTCAATAAATATGCCCTAACGGCTGACATCAAAAAGATGTACCGTCAAGTCAAGTCAAGTCAAGTGAAGCAGATAGAGATTTTCTGCTCATAGTGTGGAGAAAACATCCATCTGATTCTTTGAGAATATTCAGGTTAAACACAGTCACTTATGGCACTGCTCCAGCTCCATTTCTGGCTATCCGGTGGTTAACAAATCTGAGTGAGATGAGCGAATCATCACACCCAAAAGCTGCTGACGTTATAAGGCACGACTTTTACGTCGATGACATGTTGACTGGTGCTGGTTGCGTTGATTAATTATGTACAATTATGTCTGAAGTTTCTCAGATACTAATTAATGCAGGCTTCGAGTTGCCGAAACGGTTCTCGAACTGTCCTGAGATCTCCGCATCCAAAAGCACAGCAAAGTCTATTACGATCTCAGAATCAGACAGAACCAAAACACTTGGAGTAGTATGGTGGCCAAAAGAAGACGTCTTTCAATTTAGAATTGACGATTCTTTTATGGATCTCCGAGCGACAAAACGAAACATTCTCTCGGTGACATCGCGATTGTTTGATCCTCTTGGGCTGTTAAGTCCCTTAATAATCAAAGGAAAGATCCAACTACAAGAGCTATGGCTAAAAGAGCTAGATTGGGATGAATCCATTCCGATGAATTTGGAAACAATGTGGGACGCAATGAAAGAATCCTTGAAGAAGTTGCAGATTATTAAGATCCCACGACTCGTATTCACAGAGCCAAAGTCACCGATCGAGGTACATGGTTTTACCGATGCCTCCATACGAGCATATGGCGCATGCATTTATATTCGAGTAGAAACTGCAGAAGGTTTTCGCATTTCGTTGTTGACTTCTAAGTCTAAAGTAGCGCCTCTCAAGACCCAAACCCTTCCCAGACTTGAGTTATGTGTCGCTCACCTTCTTGCAGACCTCTGTCATCGTATCTCTAAGCTCATAAAGTCCCCTATAGAGCAAACTGTATTTTGGTCAGATTCAGAGATAACTCTCCATTGCATCCGGTCACACCCATTATCGTTAAATACTTTTGTTTCGCATCGGGTGTCTGAGATCCAATCGTGGACACAAAATGCTTCTTGGCATCATGTACCAACTAAGCAAAACCTCGTCTCTCGAGGCTGCGACGTTGAGGAATTGGTCGAGTCTATGTGGCTCGAAGGGCCATCTTTTCTATTGAAACCCCAAGAATCTTGGCCAATCAACCCTCGATTTGAGCTGTCTGAACAGATACGAATGTTGGAAGTACGCAAATCAGCTGTTGGACTGACAGTTATAGTTGAAAGGAATGATTTGCTTGAAACTATAGAAGGTTTTTCTTCCCATGCCAAACTGCTAAGAGTGTTTGCTTATTTTTTCATTTGCTTCGAAAGTGCACAGACAGCACTGTTAAATACCAAGATGCTATTCCAACTGCAATAGAGCGAATAGAAGCCTTTGATACTATTGTTCAAATTATACAAAACAACGAATTTCGAGAAGAGATTGATAGGGTTCGAAAGAGCTCCCCAGCTCGTTGTTGCGAGTAGGGGGACGACTTGTAAACGCTCCTATTTTGTATGATGCTCAATTTCCCTGCATTCTTACAAAACGTTCGCAATTTGTGCAAAGCTATATTCGGTACCTCCACCAAACGAATTGTCATGTAGGCCCTAGAGCTCTAGTAGGTCGACTTCGTGAGCGGATTTGGGTAATCAACGCTCAAGAAGTCTGTCGCCAGACAGTAAGATCTTGCATTAGTTGCTTTAAGTGCAAAGCACGACTGCTGACCCAAATAATGGGGAATTTGCCTGCAGACCGTGTACGAGAGCTCCGCCCTTTTACCGTTTGCGTCGTCGATTTTTGTGGGCCAATTAGCACGACAATTAAAATTCGAGGAAGGCTCCCTGTCAAGTCATACATCGCACTTTTCGTTTGTTTCTCATCCAAAGCAGTTCATTTGGAACTCGTGTCAGACTTGTCAACTAATTCCTTTCTTATGGCTTTTCAAAGGTTCGTTGGTCGCCGAGGCGTTCCCGGAGTCGTTCACTGCGACAATGCGAAGAACTTCGTCGGCGCTCACCGTCAGTTCGAGGAGTTGCGGACTCGAATCGAGGCAGAAGCAGGCGCAATTCAAGAATACGCATCAAAAAACGGATGCTAATTTGCGTTCATACCGCCAAGAGCGCCGCACTTCGGGGGACTATGGGAGGCAGGTGTCAGAACTGCCAACACCTACTCCTACGAACGGTCGGGAACACTCTCCTGATAGCAGAGGAGCTGTACACGGTGCTGGAGTCGGTATAGGCCGTGATGAACTCGCGGCCACTCGGAGTCCTAACCCAGGATCCCAACGATGGCGAGGCGGTAACTCTAGGGCATCTGCTAATCGGAGGACCGATCACGTCACCACCGGAAGGGACCCCGGACCAGGCGGGTCTCAACAGCAGCTGCTTGAAGCGACGGCGAGCTGTCTCGTCGCTCAAGCGACAGTTTTGGCAGCGATGGTCCCGGGAGTACATCTTGGGACTTCAAATTCGAGCCTAATGGCACCAGCAGCAGCCGAACGTGACTCAGGGAGATCACGTTCTCGTGGCAGAGTACAATCTGCCAACTCAGCAGTGAATGGTCGGAAGAGTGGTGGCAACAAATGCCGGGCATGACGGCGTCAGGGTCGTCACCGTAAAAACGAGTAGTGGTGGTACCTACAAACGAGTGGTGCATAAGTTGGCGCCACTACCTATAGTTGAAGGCTTACAGCCCTCCAAGGGGGCCGGTGTTGGCGCAGTTGGCGAGGAGTTAATAAGTTAGTTGAAGTTGTTGAAATTTAAATGAAGTCTAGTGTAGGGCGAAGCGTGAGCGCAATAAAGTTGAAGTCCTCTCTCGCATTGAGCGAATTCGCCCCGTTTCGCCATCTAGCATAAGATAGGCTTAGCAAAATGTATATGAAATAAATTAAAATCAGTTGTCAATTACCAATGAAAGCGAGCGCAGCACTTATGCAAACAACTTCTTGTCGTCGTCACTAATTAAACGCGTCCACATATTTAGAACACAAAAACTATTGTGTATAATTTATTCATTATGCAGCCTTAGTAAATAAGCCTTGTTATAACGTGTTTACAAATTTGATGACAGCCTTTTTTGTCGACTATTAATAAATAAATAAAAAAATTAATAAAAGATCGTCAAAAGTCCTTACATGAAATTGCTCCACGTGTAGAGACTATGCATTCTGCACTAACAGAGGCTGAAAATATATTCAACTCTCGTCCCTTGACAGAGCTGCCACTAAGCCACGAAGTCGATTAACCTCTAACGCTCAACCACTTTCTTTTGGGTTGTGTCAACTCAACTCAAACACCAAGTGCACTGGAAAACATAATATGTCTTAAGAAGCAATGGCGGATTGCCCAATCAATTAAGGATCGGCTCTGGAAAAGGTGGATATCAGAATATCTTTCACAACTGATATGCGTAGCAAATGGCATGAGAAGGTAGAACCAGTCAAACTGAACGATTTGGTCATCATAATTGATGAGACTGCTGCTCGGGAAAAGTGGAAACGGGGACGAGTGGTTAAACTATTTGCGGCTAAGGACGGACAAATACGCAATGTTGAAGTAAAAACAGCAAGTACGTCCTTACGCCGACCGGTATCAATGTTAATAATACTGAAGCTTAGTTGTAAATCTCAAATCGATTCACCTGGAAGGGGGTGTAAAGATTTCCAAGGCAATTGAAATTATTTAAGTTTACAGACTATCCATAGAGATAATGTAATCGTTTTGTAATCAAAAATATTTATAGCTTTAAGTCTTAATAAACGTTTGTTATTTTGGAGAAAAGGAGATAAGGGCACTCTAGAGGCAGACATGATAGTTTTGATAATTGATAGGTCGCGAAAAAGATACGAAATTGAAACGCAACAAATTGAAACGCGTCGCCATCCTGCTATAATTAAAAATATTAATGAATAAAGTAAGTTTTAATTACAATAAAGTCGAAGAAACTACACTTACCCTTATGGTTATCGTTATCATTATCTCTATTGCTATTGCTTTCGCTATCGTTATCGTTATTGTTATTGTTATTGTTATCGATATTGTTATCGTTATTTCATTTTTCGGAGTAAAGTTCGCAGTTGCATGAAGCGAATACCAAAAAACAGCTGAGTGGAAGCCATTGCGATGTCACTGCTACAATAAGGTTTCATAAATAAGTAAAATAAATGTTCGCTTACAATTTTTTTTTAGTTTTTAACAATATTCTTAGAGTGTATCATTTGATATGCGCTGCATTATTAAACTTAAAATACATTAAAAGCATTCAAACATAATTACTTCGCAAGAAAATTTAAAAAAGTTGGGCTGGGAAATAATTAAGTTATATGGACAACTCTGTTTTTGTACATGTCGGTGGAAGTTATAACTGCTAGTATTTATAAGTTTAATATACAAATATAAATTGACAATGCCAGTGGCTGCATTAATTGCTTTGGAAATTGCAAGGAGAAGGAGTTTGACGATCGAAAAAATTCGTCGGAAGAACCTCAGAAATGCTTCCAATCCTCTTTCAATTTCAGATGAAGCGTGAGTAGCTTACTTCGTCTGACTTGTTGTTTTTTTAAGGTTGTATATTCTTTGTCCCCGGTCTATCAAATTTGAGCAAACATCTGACCGGCTTGCGGCATCGAAGCGCCACTTCTATACGAAATATAGCATTCCAGGAGTAATTGGGTGCGTGGATGGAACTCAAAATATCAAAGCCAACTGACAACGATAATCACTACTAAAACCGTGCGGAATATTATAGTCTAAGCGTTATGATTGTAAGTTTGGCTTAAACGGCCACATTTTGAAACTAATAATTTTTATTCAAATCTATTTGTGGTTTTGAAATGAAGATCATTTATGTCGATTCCACAATGCCTGGAGCAACACATGATTTATTTGCATGGAATTTAAGCGAGGCCAGAGACTTTCTAAAACGCAAATGGGAAGATGGTTGTCAAAGTTCGTGGCTCCTTGAAGACTCTGGTTACCCTTTTGACCTTTATGACTCCGCCAAAGTGCAGGATCAGCTCAGCACACTTTTAATTTCCGACATTCATCTGCTCGTAATATGGTTGAGCGCACAATTGGCGTAGTAAAGAGTAGATTTCTGTCAATTCGGGGTGTCTGTTATATAATCCAACAAAAGTTAGAAAAGTTGTGAATGTGTGCTGTGCCTTGCGCAATATTTACCGCGAGCGCAATATTCCATATTTGGACGATCGAGATCCAATCGACTCCCAAAATAATAATGGCCAATATCAATGCTGAAGCAGTTTGCGAAAGCCAATCTAGAATTCGCGATGAAATTACTGTAAGCTTACAAAAAATAAAATAATTATCTGGTGTAACTAAATGAATACGTTTAATACAAAATAAAAGTTGTGCTTTTATAATTTTAGAATAATTTTATTTTTACTCCATTTTTGCAATTAAACGTTCCATTATTGAATTTAATTTTCGTCGCTTTTCCAGTTGTTGCTCCATCAGTTCGCCGAGCTGTGCTCCCATTGCTAACACAGCTTCAGTTCCCGACTTTGCTTGACTCCTTATTTCACGGAATTCCTTCCCTTGATCTATAAACATGGAGTTTTGTTCAGCTATGAGAGCAGTCGAAGTGGTATTATTGCCACTGGCCACATTTGGAGCAGAACTGCTTGGACCGGCATCTAGAAAGATCGAGCTCACACTAGTGCTGGCCAACTTTGGCGAAACCCATTACGATATCCGGGTGCTTTTCCATAAAGGCCAGCTTCACGGCCTCTTGCTCTGAAGTTCTATGCTTTCCCCTATAAAAAATTGTTGTAATTAAAGATCAAATCAAATTTAAAAAAAGCGTAATTACATTTATCACAGCTGACCATTTTCTTCTTTTTCCTAGTTTGACCTTCCCACAAATTACCTTCCCACTTATCGATAGGTTTTTTCGATACTTCATTGAATTACACATAGTCTTGTTCTATTTATACTTCATTTTAGCGTAAAAAGTATAGGTTAGGTTTGGTAGTTTCGGCTGACCCCAGATGGGGTCGCACACAGACCTTAGGGTCCTTAATGAGGCTGGGTGATTATTTGGGTACGTTTGACTTAGAAATCCAGGAGAATTCTTGACGTTTTGGCAAATGGCAATAATGGTTTTGGGAGCCTCTTGGCCGCTTCCTCCATAGAAGAGAATCGTGGGTTGTGCAGAATTTTTAGTCTTATCGTGGCAATTGCTGGGCAGTTGCTGTAGCACGTGACCAACTTTACATAGATCCAAAAACGTTAAATTTAATTTTTTGACACCTGCTGCTTTTTTTTATACCCGTTACTCGTAGAATAAAAGGGTATACTAAAGTCGTGCAAATGTATGTAACAGGCAGAAGAAAGCATCTCCGATATCATAAAGTATATATATTCTTCATCAGCATCAACAGCCGGGTCGATATAGCCATGTCCGTCTGTCAGTCCGTCCGTCCGTCCGTCCGTCCGTCTGTATGAACACCTAGATCTCAGAGACTAGAAGAGCTAGAGCAACCATATTTTAGATGTAAGCTAGTATTGTCTGCAGGCAGATCAAGTTTGTTGCAAATTTTGTGCACGCGCCCTCCCGCCACCGCAATAAGAAATGTTGAATAACTCCCACAATTTTTAAGATATTACGCTCAGATTTTGCAGTGCACATAGACTAATGTGGCCAATATCTACAATCTCAAAATAAATGGCCGAGTTAAAAAAATCTTGCATACTTATCCGAGCCGCATGAAGTTATTAAACAATAATTAAACTGAGTAACGGGTATTTCGAAGTCGGGCAGGGCCAACTTTAACTTAAGCTCTCGTTTATATATACGTCCGTCCGTCTGTCCGTCTGTCTGTCTGTATGAAGACGATCTCAGACACTATAAGAGATAGACCCACAAATTTTTGCATGGCGGTAGGCTTATGCCGTACGCTGATCATGTTTGCTGCAGATTTGGAAAATTTCCCCCCGTCCCCCTTTTATCCCCAAAAAACCTAGACCTCCTCTAGAAATCCTAGACCTAAAAAACCGCCAGATCCACAATTTTCAAGTTAGAGCCTCGTGTTTTAGTATACATCACGCTAGGCCCAATATCTATCTATTCTGAAAAGTACAATCAGATCGGACAAAAAACACCGGAGTTCTAAGCGAAACAGTTGAGCTGATAAAAGCACCCCCCCAGTTGTTGGTCAGAAGTCGAAAAAAGTTTTGCCTACAATTAGGATGACAATGAAATGAAAACAAATGAACAGGGTATTTTGTGGTCGGGAAACTTGAATGTAGCGCCCTTACTTGTTTTCCGTTATGTTAGAGCGTAAAGGGAAAAGAGAAAGAAAGAATTTAAGGGTCTCATGTAGTACTCGAATAACTTCATGAATATATGTTATTCTTCCTAAAATAGAGGTGAAGCGTGCATATGCATATGTCTTAAAGTAAATAACAATTCGTTTAAATATAAGCATGTCAACACAATGTTGCATAAATTAATATGCTCACTTCGGCCTTGTGCACAAGATGCTCAGTCAGCGCTTTTAATTTCTAGAACATAGAGCTTATATCAGACAGAAACAGAAATTTTTCAGGAAAGCTGACGGACGCTGAATCTATTCAATATAATAATACTTTCTGAAAACCGTAGTCGACTATACTTTATGTCAATATTAACATTATGATCGTGACAGCTATGATAATATTACAACTTATTAGCTTAGGCTGTAGTGCATTTGTATTATTAAATTGGAGGACGGTTTTTTATTAACTTTCTTTTAGCTGCTTTCGTGTCACTGTCAAGCTGTGGATAGTAAATCCTCACAAATCGGCTAGTAAGGGGTAAACGCGGCGAATTGGGTAAAGCTCTCTCTCGGAGAGGTGAGAGAGAAAGAGCGATAGTGGAGAGTTGGAGAGCAGAAGGCCGTGGCCGGAGAGGCAAAGGCCCTGCTTCAAACCGAGCAGCATGCAGGATGATGCGGCGGGTTGAGATTGGAGGAGAGGCGTAGGAGTCATGGGATCGAGTACAGCGACAGCAGCGAAAGGCCCCGGTCCAGAAACAGCAATAACAACAGAAGCAAGACAGGCCCCGCTAGAGACTTGGAGTTGGGCCTGCGCGCCGACTATAAGAGGAGCGGTGGCCCAGAGGACGGGACAGTCGGTGACTTACCAGTGCGCGGAGCGGAAGCACAAAGTGTGAACCTAAGAGGATAACCGATATGGCATAGTGACCGAAAAATTTCGAGAAGTCAAAGCGATATTGCTCGACGATACGTTGCAAGGAGGTAAGGGTAAAGTGCGAAAGCGTCCTGCGACGAGTCGGAACTTGGCGAGTTCTTTGAGTCGAAACGTGAGCGACCACGAGAGAATGAACGTTTACTCTTAGAACTGAAGTGCAACCGAGAATTGTGAATCGAGCCTAGACAAACCCAAATATAGACTTAAGTACATTGAGCGAGCTGGAAATTCTCCATTACAAATTTGTTGGAGCGATCCCCGAGCACCCCTGAGCGACGCCCAGCTGGAAGGTTCGCTACAGCTGGCGCCCAACGTGGTATTGCAAGAAGAAGAAGATTAAACCAGCTGAAATATGGACGAGCTATTGAAATATGCTAAAGTTTGGAAGTGAGTGGACCAGTGGAAACCATGAAACAAAATATGGGAAATGTTTAATCTGTTTAAGTTTGAATTAAAAACTAATTATTAAATGAAATATAGATATGAAATATGAATGATATAATCTTAAGGTTCAGCTCAATGCAAAAATCAACCGGCAATCTAATGAGTAGGCGCATACACACAGAGATAAGAATAAGACATAAGATCTCTAGGCGAGTGCCTAATGTTGTTGGCGACAAAAGCTCTGCCGCTCTTGTATTAGAAATCTAATTGTCATAGGTTCAGTAGAAAATAAACACTGGCTGCGACCAGACGCATTGAATTTGGTAAACGATTGGAGTATTGTTCGTGATTGTGAGCTTATCAGCGAGAAGAGAAAGGGTACCGGCGTTTTAATATAAATTTGGATTTTGGATTCTGTGAAAAGGCTTACGGATTTTTAATTTTCGCCCGAGCAGGGACATCGGCATATCTCGCAGTTCGGCTCATAAAAGCAATTGGATGGCTTTTCTAATTTAAATTGGAAGTGGATCTGAACAACGACTAGAACCTTGTAGCAGTCCCCACATACAAAGGGAAGTTGCGAAATTTCAACTATGAGAACACAGGTATTCAATGTCAAAAATTGATTTGTCTCACTAAGCCACATATTGTCTGAGTGTTTATGTATTGGTGTAACTGCAAAAAGTACAGTGAAATACATTTTTTCACCCATAAATTCTTAAAAAAGACACGTTAAATAAAAAAACAAGAAAGAAAGTCGGTCAAGCCCGACTATAACATACTTTGTACCAAGAAAATTATACGCTCAGCATAAATTTTGATGCAGCAGTAGTAGCGAACAGTCTTTTGATCATAACTCGAAAACCGTTCATCCGATCTTCTCCATTCCATTGGCGGATCGATAAGTTATCCTGCTAACTAAATATGTCCAAAAGGAACAAGCCATCTATCTTCAAAACAGTGGGAGATATGACGTTTTTCTAAATTGCGGGGGCGAGAGGGGGCGTGGCCAAAATTGAAAATAAACTTGATCTGCCTGCAGACATAAGAAGCATATGTCCCATACATGTCAAACCTCTATCTCTTACCATCTCTGAGATCTGTGCGTTCATACGGACAGACAGACAAACAGACGGATAGACGGACGGACAGACGGACATGGCTATATCGACTCGGCTGTTGATGCTGATCAAGAATATATATACTTTATGGGGTCGGAGATGCTTCCTTCTGCCTGTTACATACTTTTGCACAAACTTATAATACTCTGTGTACCTACGGTACAGAGTATAATCATTTGGTATTTATGGTTCTGATGCTTTATCGTCCCGTGGTACGATACTACGAGGTAACATTGTACACTCTTAGAAATTGGCATATGAACAAGTGAAAAGTACGGTTGATTGAAACAGTTAATTTTTCTTCGTTTTGGGATCTCTACTACCGTTGGACTGTTGCTTGAAGCATTGGCCTTTGCTACTAAAAAAATCTGATGTTTTTTATGTTAGATATCCTTTGTGTTACTATATTCAAATTCGTTCAGTGGTTGTTGCTAAGCGGAACTTCTGATCAAAGTGCATTATTGATATCCCTTTTCTGCGGCGTTGAGGTTGTTTTCGTGAAATTTGTACGAAGTCAATAATAGCTGAATTGCAACATGGCACCAAGTGACGATACAGGTCCCAAGGTTACAAAAACATGACAAATCATTAGCAAATACTCGGCGCCTTAAGAGTGCATTTTTGGAAAAAACTATTTCCTTTGACCAGATTCAACCCCAGTGTCGGTTGCAGTTGCTAGAAGGGTATATTAAAATGCTTATGGATATACGGTCTGACATTGAAACATCGAATCCCACCAACGATCTTAGGGCAACAGTGGAAGATGGAAAAATTTAGGAACAGTAAGGGCATTCCCTATGACAGAATGCAATTATGAAAAGGCCTTGTCAAGCTTGAAAAATGTGTATGATAATAAATGTCTTATATTTTTTGATGCCGTTTCGCAGCTCTTTGAACTTCCTCATATGTCAAAACCTTCGGCGTCAAGTCTTAGGTGTCTGATCGACACAATATCAGCTCTCTATTCATCTCTGCAATCATTAGGTAGTGAAAAGGAAATTTCGAATGCTCTGCTGATTTATTTAGCAATGTCAAAATGGATCATTTGACAAAATCTAAGTTTTAAGAACAACTTGACTATGACACCTTGCCATCTTGGGCTGAGTGTGCTAGTAAGTTGAGTCGACGGTATCAGCAGTTGGCTGCTGAAGAGTCAACTAAGAGCAAGATAAATTCAAAGCAAGAGTTGAATAAAGGACATATTAAGCCATCGTTTACTTGCTCTAAGAGTGATGAGAGAACGGATTCAAAGTGTAACTATTGATCAACTTGGGACCATTTAATCGCAAGTTGCCAAACGTTTGGCGCTCTGCCATTAATTCACCGATTTGATTTCGTGAAACAAACCCGCATGTGCATTAATTATTTGAAGCAAGGGCATACAGTGTCAAAATTTAAGGCTCAAACATATCGTGTTTGTTCAAAACGTCACCACTTGCACAAACTATGTTACCCTCCACATCTGGTGGAAAGCAAGCATATAGTACGTCAGTTATGTTTTGACCGCTGATCAAGTGAAATTAGCTACTGCTCTTGTAAAGTTGAAAGATAGATAGATTCTGGCTCGCAGATTAATTTTATGACAGAAGACTTGGCACAACGTCTACGTTTACGACGTGAAAATGCTTCATTAAAAATTGTTACAGTAAGAGAAGCTACCTCTGTCATCAAACATAGAGTTCATACATCTGTTCACTCTAGAATAAACGCTCATACATTCGCATAAGATTTCTGGGGCTTGAGTTAAATTTCTTCATACCAACCAGACCAGATGGTTAACTCATCACGGTGGAGTAATCCCCCAAACATAAAGTTGGCCAAATAAAGCTAAGTGATGAACATCCAACAATTCAAAAATCATTGTTAAGTTGGGATATGTTTCGAAAATACTCCCAAGGATTGTTATTGCAAGCCCTGGCATGCCCAGCAGCAATTGAAAGCTAGATTGGTTCACTCGACACTCTGGTTCAACGTTTGTGGGAAATGATGCAGATTCCTCAAAAGTCGAAAGCTGTCTTTACTGCTGAACAATCGGAATGCGAACAAAATGTTCGAAGATCAGCTACTGCGAGATTTGTGGTAAAGTTGCCCTTCTAATTCAAATCTTACGACACAGCTAAACTTCGCTTTTTGGCTCTACAGCGTAGACTTTCTAAGGATTGCAAAACATGTAAAACGATTTTATGAGAGAATGCCGTGACCTTGGCCATTTGTCACCTCTGAATCAAACTCCTCCAGGATTACATTAATACATTCCTCACCAATGTGTTTATTTATTTATTAATAGTCGACAAACAAAGGCTGTCAACAAATTTGTAAACACGTTATAAAAAGGCTTATTTACTAAGGAGGCATAAAAAAGAAAGCCTAACAAAATTACAAAATAAACTAAGTACCGACTCCGACTCGGCGGGGATTTTTATTTGCCGGTCCGGCCAGCTATGCCTCGATTCACAGCCTGTTGTGGTCAGAGTCGATATTAGAGCTAACAAAACCACTTATCCAATATACAGGCCTGTTCAGTTTTTCACTTACATTAAATTTTCTCTATTTCGACTTGGGTACCTGTTCTGGTTTTCATAATTCGATACAATTACTCGATTTGAATTCACATTGCTTGGAGCATGTGAAATCAGATGTAAGTTCGTAATTTTCATTAAATGTTATTAAAATAAAGCGAGATATTAAACAGCTATATTAAGCTATTGCAGAGTTTATATTTTGATTGTTTCATCCAACTGATTAAGTTCAGCGAGTTGTTAAAAGAAAAACAATTTGGAACTGAAACAGTCAAATTGCAAGTCGAATACCAGAATTAAATTTAATTTGATGTTTAATAAGTTGTGTGAAGCCCGGAACAGGCATGAAGAGATGTGAAGAGGTAAGAAAAAAAGAATAAGAAAATGCAGGCTTACAAATACAGAGAGGAATAAAGGCATAAACCTATAATTGGAAGAGTGACCAAAAATAGAAAATTAAAAATTAACAAGAAAGAAACTCGGTCAAGCCCGGCTATAACATACTCTGTACCAAGAAAATTATACGCTCATCATAAATTTCGATGCTGCAGTAGCAGCGAACAGTCTTTTGATCATAACTCGAAAACCGTTCATCCGATCTTCTTCATTCCTTTGGCGGATCGATAAGTTATCCTGCTAACTAAATATGTCCAGAAGGAACAAGCCATCTATCTAACTGTGGGAGATATGACGATTTTTCTAAGTTGCGGGGGCGGGAGGGGTCGTGGCCAAAATTGAAAACAAACTTGATCTGCCTGCAGACATAAGAAGCATATGTCCCATACACGTCAAACCTCTATCTCTTACCATCTCTGAGATCTGTGCGTTCATACGGACAGACAGACGGACAGACGGACATGACGGACATGACTCGGCTGTTGATGCTGATCAAGAATATATATACTTTATAGGGTCGGAGATGATTCCTTCTCGATGTTACATACTTTTGCACAAACTTATAATACTATGTGTACCTAGGGTACAGAGTATAAAAATATATTAAAATAAAACTAAAAGGATAACCGAAAAATCTCTGACCCGGTGGGGGAAGATTTATTAGCCAGTCCGGCAAGCTATGCCCCTATTCACAGCTGGGAGTGGTCAGAGATTTTCACGGAAATAAGTGTAAATCGAATTATGCTGGGCATAATCAGTTGTGCATCTAGACAAGATTAAAAGAAAAAAGTTTCTGGTTGGCCTAGAAGGAACAGAGAAGTTAAGGCGACGTAAGAGTTCAGAAGAATCTACATCACCGATAATTAACTTGTGAAGAAATGAAACACCTAAGACTGTTCTATGGTTAGCTAGCGAAGGAAGGTCTATAAGCAAGAGTCTTCTGGAGTACGATGGCAAACGGAGGTTAGGGTCCCAATTTAGGCCACGAAGGGCAAAAAGCAAAAATTGTTTCTGAACTGATTCAATACGATCAACATGCTTTTTATACTGCGGACACCATACGGATGAACAGTATATTAGCACGGGACGGACTACAGCAGTATAAAAGAGTTTAGTGGTGTAGGGATCATTAAACTCTTTCGACCAACGTTTAATGAATCCAAGTACACCATTCGCTTTGTTAACAATAGTGGAGATATGGTGATTTAAACTCAATTTGGGGTCAAAGAGAATTGCAAGATCAACGACATACGAAATACGTTGCAACGGTTCATTACCAATCGTATGGGAAACCAGAAATGGTTTGCATCGATGGAAAGTCATAAACATGCACTTGGAGCAATTCAGATGCAAATTATTTACCAAGCACCAAGACTGCAAGGAGTTAAGATCATCTTGCAATCCAATAGAATGAATCGGGTTGTTGAAGGACAAAATAAGTTTAACGTCATCGGCATACATGAGTATCCGAGAATATGATAATATTGTAGGGAGATCATTAATAAATAGAGTGAAGAACAGAGGACCCAGGTGGCTACCTTGAGGTACACCAGAGGTTACAGTCACAGGTTTTGAAGTGTTACAACGAAGCAGAACTTTTTGAGTTCTATCTTTTAGATAGGACGAAGCCCAAAGCAGAAAAGAGGAGGGAAATCCTAATCGATCGAGCTTAAAGAGGAGAAGATCATGGTTGACAGAGTCAAAGGCTTTGCTAAAGTCGGTGTAAATGACATCAGTTTGCCTTTTCACAAGGAATCCATCATTAACTAACGAAGTAAATTCGAGCAAATTGGTCGTTGTTGACCGACGCTTTATGAAACCATGCTGGAAAGGTGACAAAATAGATTTACAATAATGCTGCAATGTGGAGGTTATAATCTCTTCAAACAATTTCGGAATGGCGGATAGCTTAGCAATGCCTCTGTTATTTGAAATATCCGACTTCCCACCCTTTTTATGGAGAGGAATAATGTAAGATTCTTTCCAAAGAGATGGGGAGACAGTTCTTCGTCCTGAAAGAAGTACAACCCAGTTACGCGTAGTTTTTGTTGAGTCTAGCAAGACATCAACATAAATGACATTAAATGAGACACTAATGGTGGGTCCTTCAATTCAGAGGGAGCCGTGTGCAACACTTACACGTTTTCGCTTGAACAAGAATGCACTAACTGCAGACATTTCTAAAATGTATCGACAGGTAGATGTCGCTAAAGGGACCTAAATTTTCCACTTATCTTATGGAGGTGTAACGAACCCGCTTCGTATCGTTTTGGCTGTACACTCTGTCTACTGTCGGATTCGACTTTGCTCAGGGAAAGTGCCGTGGGTCGTATGTGCTGCTTTAACGAATGCGTTTCGAAAGCAAACGAACCAAATGGAAAATGGACAAACGGAAATAATACCTATCTAATGTTAGAAAAACTAAGATGTTCACCCACCCTGCCTGTAGAATCCGGAAGAAATTAGGATTCTACCCAAAACATTGCCTCTGTGATAATACTCAAGGAGCCTTCAAGAAAATAAGGGGGTTATTTCAAGTTTACTAAGTAATATAATTCAGTAATTGTTTTAAACAATGGCCGACTTCAAAAATACTCATGGAGACTTAACTCTAATACTACGAACTAATAGAATATTATGAAATGATTAGGGCTAATAAGATGGATATTTCATGATTATTTCTTATCGAACGATAGTGTGGGTAATTAAGTAAAATAAAATGTAATGAAAACTAACCTAAATTTAATATATCTCAGCAGTGGTCTGGATTTGTGTGTTTGTTTTAAGTCTAAGGAAGCCTGCAGGCCTGTGGACGTTAGGTGACTGTGGACTTTGATAAGATCACAGGAATGCAACAAAATCACAGGAACCGCAGTGCTATGATAAAAGGTCGAAGAAACTTCTAAGTACTATATACCAAGGCAAAATGATTTAATTTCAAAAATAACTTTTTCCCACGAAAACAAATACTCCAGAAAACCATAAACCATTCCAACCAAGAGTTCACAGTCAGCTGCAAGAGTTGGTCACACGTCAGGGAAGACCTATGATGTCATACTCAGTAGCGTTTGCTCGCACTTCCAAAAGTGAGGTTATGTTGACCCTGATACGCTAGGTTAGTGTCTGGGAATAGGAGCGTCCGTTGGCGCTTCAGTCTGGAATTGGTGTGGAATATTGAGGTGTGGTTAGCACAGCATCGAGCTCAAGCCTGAGCACGGCCGCGGCCTAATGACGCCAAGCACACCACCCTCTTGCGTAAAGGTTAGCTGGCCCAACACCCAATGAAATAAATCGATGTCACCAAGGTGTGGCAGAACCAAGCGATCGCACAGACACCCCTGGGAGAGGTTAAGTTTCGACAATATCAAAATGCGTCGCAATTGAATCAAAATTTCCCCGAACAAGGCGCAGATTGGCCAGGTGGGGTTGACCAAATCACCTTAAGCACAGCATCGATGGCAAAATGCACTTGTTTCCAGTAAAAGTGGAGACACGTTGCTTACAGAAAATTTGTCGAGGATTGCGACTGCTCTCAATTAGTTGATTCAGGGAAAAAGAACGTGTTCAAGCACAGGATATCTAACATGGGCTGTCTAGTTTGAACGTATTTCGTTTGGTGAAAAATACCAAAAAAAATCGACTACCAGATATATGCTAGAGCTGCCAGATCAATGCTAGAGCTTTGTTTCCCCAAAAAGTGTACCCAGTGGTCGAATCAGAAAGAAAGCACCCTTACAGAGGGAATACTCGACTCAAATTTTACAGACGTTTTGTCTCAACACCGTAACTTATGGAACGGCGTCAGCTCCTTTCCTTGTAATTCGGTGCCTGTTTGAATTGACAGAAATCTACGCAGAACGATTACAAGGCAAAAACCTTACTTTAAGACTTGTGGAGACAGAAACTGGATTGGGGCGAATCTGGTGAGTCCACTTTGGTAATTTGTGCAAATGTAAGTATCTGCCAGAAAGAGAATCTCCGACCCCATAAAGTATGTATGTTCTTTATCAGCATCAACAGCCTAGTCGATATGGTCAAAACCGTCTGTCTGTCTGTATGAACGCACAGATCTCTTTTTGTATGATAAAGTTAATTTTCAATTTTGGAATGAATAGTAATCTGCAATTGTTGAATTTTCGTTATCGTTATTGTCAATCGGATGAAAAATAGATTACAGCAAGTCGAATTCTCCGGGAATTTTCCTTGTGGGCTCATATTCCGAAATCGGGCAGATAAGTGTCCAATTTCTTTTCGCAAAACAACATATTTCCCGTTAACCATTCTCTCTCATGCTTCTCCGATCGAATTATTAAACATCGGAAAATGACTTCTCAATTTATTTCACTTACTTTCGTTATAAACCGAGTTTTAAGAAAATCGGGAGAATAAGAGTTGTTAGTATGCAGAATTTTCGGAAATTAACCGACCCTAGGGGCAAATTTTCCAACATAGGAAAATGACTTTTCAATTTATTTCACTTACTATTCTTACAAACCGAATGTCAAGTCAATCGGATAAAAAATAGATATTTGCATACCGAATTTTCTGGGAACTTTCTTTGTGGGCAGATTTTTCAAAGTCGGGAAAACACGTGTCCAATTATTTCGCATACTTTGCTTTCAAACCGAGTTTTAGGTCGATATAATGAAAAAAAAATTGTCCCCTTACAAACTTTTCCAACGCTTTTCCGGCTTATCCGGGTAGAATTTTCCAAACCCCCGTCTAATTACTCACTTGCAGCATAAGACGAAACTACTGTAGAAAATTCGGTCGCCAGTATGCAGGTTGAACGACTATATATATATATATGTGGATGTACAAAATTTTAAGATTCAATCTTTCATTTGATATTATCCAGTAAGCAAAATCTGTTAGTCTTTAAGCTCTGCACTCTAAAAATCAAAAAATTTATTTGATCACAGTATTAAATACATAATTAAAAAAATGTTTCTTTTGCTTTGATATTTGAAAGTGATTCTAATTTTTTGAATTGTTGTGTCAGAAGTACGAGATCTAATGAAAATTCTTATTAAAAACAAGAAAGAAAGTCGGTCAAGCCCGACTATAACATACTCTGTACCAAGAAATTTTGTCTTTTGATCATAACTCGAAAACCGTTCATCCGATCTTCTTCATTCCTTTGGCGGATCGATAAGTTATTCTAGTAACTAAATATGTCCAGAAGGAACAAGCCATCTATCTTCAAAACTGCGGGAGATATGACGTTTTTTCTAAATTGCGGGGGCGTGGCCAAAATTGAAAATAAACTTGATCTGCCTGCAGACATAAGAAGCATATGTCCCATACATGTCAAACCTCTATCTCTTACCATCTCTGAGATCTGTGCGTTCATACGGACAGACAGACAGACAGACAGACAGACGGACAGACGGACGGACGGACAGACGGACAGACGGACATGGCTATATCGACTCGGCTGTTGATGCTGATCAAGAATATATATACTTTATGGGGTCGGAGATGCTTACTTCTGGATGTTACATACTTTTGCACAAACTTATAATACTCTATGTACCTTCGGTACAGAGTATAAAAATTAATATTATTCGTATTTTCTAAATTAGTGCTAGGTTGACTCGGCGCATGATTGTTTATTGGTTTTTTGGCATTTTGGCTCTGCTTAGTGCCTCATATGATGACAACTCAAACGCAACTCCGTACATTGCTTTTATTAAAGGCTCTGCTGGCTGACCCTTGTGCACAAGAGTATTGTCCAGGTCGAAATGCATCCATTTGCCACCAATATTTATTTCGTCGCTCTCTCACCTTTGCTTCGGGTATTTCCAGTGTGGCTCGTAGCAGGTCTCCAACTCCTTCTGCTGATGCCTTATCTTTCTTGAGCCCCTTCACAATAATGTTCTTACTGCGACTTTAATCACCAATTCTTCTCAGTTTCTTCCGGTCATTTCCACTCTCCCCTTTCATTAGCTCGATTTTCTTCTTCAAAGCTTGATTTTCGCGCTGAAGTTCTTCGATTTTTTAAGAGACGCCGCCTAACTGACCCCTTAGTTCCACAATATCATCTTTTGTGGCTAGCTTCTCCACCATATGGACTAATTTTGCATCAAAACTCTTACTTAATTCTCTAGTCGCGAGCATAATCTGTTTGTTCTCAACAGCTTGTTCTGGAGATAGCTCACTGCATCTGCGTTTTTCGGGTTGCGTGGCGTTAGTTGAAATTGGGTTAACTGTTGCGGAATGGTGTGGTACGCAACTCGAGATTGCCGGGGAGTTGGATAAAGGCGATCTAAGCATTTTTGGCATTATTTAATTTTCACTTTCCGCCTAAAAGTATGTTCCAAAAAATAAATACGGCCAGAAGTAGGTGTAGTTCGCTGCTTATGGAGAGCTTTTTGTGAGCTTTTAGAGCTTTTCTCAGCTTTTAGAGCTTTTCGAGTTTATCCGGCTGTGCGAGTTTATTTGCTTACTGTGATTTTCGTTTTTGTTTTGATTTGAGACTGCTGTGGCCGAGAGTTAATTGTTTTTAATTAAATCAGCTTTTATTTGTGTTCTAGGCTGTCCTTGATCAGGTTTGTGATCCCTTTGGCCTCACCGATTCGCACTTGAACTTCGCGGGTTTTTCTGGCGGCTTTTACTTGGATTTTATAAATAGATTGCGCGGAGCTTCGGCTGATACGTTCTGCTTCTTGCTAGGTTGCTAGGGTTTAGATTAATAATGTAACTAATGCTTCAGATGTGCGCTTTATGATTCTCCACGAACCCCTCCACGCTGTTTTTGCTAGTCGTATTAAAAGAATCCAAATCGAGGCTTGTATAGGGGAAAACACTTTGAAGGAGAGACGCCTGATATAGGGCTGACCCAAGTTCTCTTTGTAAGTTACAACTCGATTTTACGAGGGTCATATAACTTTCATATTACCCAAATATTGAACTTCAGTGACAAAAAACATGCTCTTTTCACATTCAGAGTTAAGTTTGCTGGACGAATTTATTTGGGGATATACGACTCAAAATCTTCAGAAACTACGCACAAGTCGTCCAATATACAGAGACCCAGGACTTGAAATCTTCCGTTATTAAGTCATCAATTAGCCCACACATCGTTTGCGCAGCATTGCACAATCCAAAAGGCATTGTCACAAACTGATAAAGGGGTCGCCCTGGAATTGTGAACGATGTGATAGCTTGGATTATTCCGATAATGCTATTTGCCAAAAGACTAAGGTCTATTTTCGATAAAATGTGCTTTCGGCAATCTTGCAAAGATTCCTTCCACACTGATCTTTCTCGCGGCTATTCAGATTCTCACCTTATCAGGCTTAGTACCTTCAATGACACCTAGTGATAGCATTCTATCAATTTCTTTGAACAGTAGCTTTTCAACAGCAGGTGTGTAATTAATGGAGTCCTGCCAAGACCCTGTCTTTCAAAACTTGAAAAGAGATCGATGACTGAATTGAGACGCTTTCGCTGTTTAGCCGTTACAGGATAAGTCTGGTCAATTTTTGATTGATCTACAATGTACTCGGGCTGAAGATCAACAGAAGAAACTATGCTAATTGGAATGCTTTCCAAAAGTACTATAAATCCCTAATGTGACTTTTTATGCAATGAGGGCACGACAAAAAATTTGATTGGCTTTGTGACTCCATTGTTGTTATGTAACATCAGTAACCATAAATCCAATTCAATTAGCACAATATCACAATTTGTTTCTTTCCATCAGCTGTTTTTACGGATGACAAAACTCTTTTAAAATCTTTGTAATTTTCACACTAGCATTGAGTTAAGTCCCCACCTAAGCAACTGAAATTGGCACCAGTGTCAAGGAGGCCTTGTTCTACAAAATCTAGAAAAGAAACTTGGGCGTAATAACGACCATTATTTGCATCCTTAAGTATCGATGAAACTAAAAGCTTATTGGTTTCTCGCACTTGTCTCTAAAAGTTGCGTACACGTATCGTTAAGCGCTTTGACACAGGCTTAACAGATGAAACATCATTAAATATCCTTGCTCGTGCTTTTATATAATGTGCAAAACAAGTTTGGTAACGAACGTTTTCGTATAATTCTGGACCAGTTTTAGCCTCGATTGGTAAGTTTTGGGAATTGTTAATAATGGATAAATCCCCAGATTTATGTGAAGTCACCAAAAACTTAGGTGCTGCCCTTTTTGGAGTTTTTCGACCTTTTTGCTTGGCAAAACGTGCACTGAGGTTTATAAGTCTTTTACGCAGCCCAGCCGTAGCAAAATATCTTTCTCTCATTTAAACACACATCCTAGGTGTGGCCTTCGATTTCGCAGTTCCAGTCCAATTATTTATTATAGCCTTGCAAAGGGTATTATAATTTTCCGAATTATATATATTCTTGATCAGGGTGACGAGCTGAGTCGATTGATCTTTGTGCGTCCGTCTGTCTGTCTGTCTGTTTCTACGCAAACTAGTCTCTCAGTTTTAAAGCTATCGAGCTGAAATTTGGCACAGAGTCTTCTTTTTGCTGCACACTGCTAATATGTCGGAACCGATCGGATCGGATGACTATATCTCATAGCTCTCATAGGAACAATCGGTCGGAAAACTAGTTGTAGTGAGAAAAACTTTTTTCTTTTCAATGAAAACGTCTCCAAACTTTATAATCGTAGGTTATCTATGTTTTTTTTTAATTCTAAAAAAGTTTTATTAAAATCGGACAACAATATTGTATAGCTGCCATGCAAAAGATAGGTTTGGAAAACAGTCTTAGTCAGAAGAACTATTTTGTTTTCAATGGTAGCATCCTGCAATTTTGTATTTGTTTGTTTCTCGTGCTTTCACATAATTTTAAAAATTTTTGGCCAAATCGGATGACTATATCATGTAGCTCCCATACGAACGATCGGTCGGAAAATGGGAAAAAGAGTATTTTTTGAAAATATTTAAGCGAGCACTTGCAAGGGTATAAAAACTTCGGCACAGACGAAGTTAGCTTAGCTTTCTCGTTTTATTTTAATTGCAACATCGTCTACTGGACACAGCTACAATATAATATTACTTTAAAAAAAGGAAAACAAAGATTAAATTGAAATCCTTCTGATCCGTTGGGTGTTCTTTATTAGTCATAATGGCCAGCTACGATTCTGCTCGCTGCATTGGTGATTAGAAGGAAGTTAAAAAAAAGACTACTTAAAGCTATGTAAGGGCAAGATTGCAAAGAATAAAAGACCTAAGGCCTTCATCGGAAATGTTACCACTGAGAAAAGGAAAGATCTTATTTTAATACCTACCTACAGAATACGAATCGGACAATTGGAGGCATATAAAAAAAAAGCCAAAGGAAGCCTCAAGTGTATAAAGTTCCGTGTTTGTCTAAATGGGACTTTAATGTTTACACACCCAAGAAGGCGTCGATGTTACCCTTTATAAGCTTATGCAGAAACATTATACCCAACATAGAGCGTCTATGTTCAAGAGTCGGTAAGTCTAAAAGCTTTAGTCTGGATAAATTTACCTGCCATTTTAACTGCTTCAACACTAAAATTTTCCTCCTCGGCATCTGAAATTTCACCGCTCTTGCAAAATTCCAGCTACAGCACGCTTTGTGAATTTAGTAAGCGTTGACGGTGTGTAATTTTTGAAGTGCTCTTCTTCAAGCATGTTCTCTTTCTTTTGGACAAGGTGTATCAAACTCGAAACTGAGTCAACTTTTACATATACCCCGTTTATACACAAATACAAATAGATGAATTTTGCCCCTCAAGGTATGCAATAATTATGATTATTTATAATTATGGGGCAAATATAAAAAATAGACTCTTTAATTATCAATATTTATAAATATAGTATAACTTAAGGGAAAAACTATCATATTTTATGCTCTAGCATTGCACAATCTGAGTAGCTTTTCAGCACTGAATGCATGTACAACCCTTGCAGGTGCTATTGGCTGTCTTTCTGATAAAACAAGTGACGCTTCAAATGATCTTTAAGGGCTACTTGACTGAGATTGTAATGATTGACTACTAAAATTCAATCTCGATAACTGCCTATCAGAAATGTCTTCTAGTCTGCCGAATATTTTTTCATAGTCCACGGGTGTGTGTGGAATGACTGCCCTAGAAAAGAATCATGGAACGTTAGCGCGTTGTTGTACCGCTCGTCCTTTATGGCTGCCATTTTTAGCAGTGTTCAACTGTGCTCCGATCAAGCTATCGTTATGGTCATCTTGCTGTCCTAGTTTTCGACTAGGACTCACCGGATGGGGGGTCTTTTGCTACTACTAAGACTGCTGCCAATTACAAGAGAATGTGCTGATCAAGCCGCTTTAGATGTTCTTTGGAATTCACATATTACCTTTAATGGGACCTGGTGTTGTTGCCCATTTCTTAACCCACCCATGACACAACTTACCCTTGGTGCTTCTCAAAAAACTATTTACTGATTAAACTTCATTTTCACAATGTACTTCATATTTAGGTAATCCATTTAACAAAAGGCAGGGCTGCAAACCGGGTTTGAACCGAACCGGTTCGGTTCTGTCCTTATATATGTAAATAAATTCTTAAGTATGTATATATGTATGGTTTGTACAATATATTGGATGTTTGATTTTTCACTCTACATACATATGTACGAGTATGTATATGTGCTTATGTGGGCCCATTTCAATCTAATATTACGCTTTTGCCAAGAAATTCATGATTTCTTCGATTCGCTAAAGCAAATTTGTTACTGTATACGAGGCTTTCGTTAATTCACAAAATGACCAGATCTGGCATCACCAACGCAACGTTAAGTAGGCTGCGCCTTAGCACTAAGTAAATTATAACCGAATTCTTAGTCTATTTCGTTAGTCGAATTCATGAATTTGTGTGCCTACGCACGTACTTTTGGACCCAGTTCATGAACTGGTTTTGCTAAATGAGAAAAGCTTAATCGTAAAAGTACAAGCAACTCTGTGCATGTTTCTGCACATCTCATCGACGCTGTGGCGCCACTCAAAAAACAGACATGTCACAACAATGTTAAGTCCACTCTTGTCCCGCGAATTTTTTTTCGATACATGAGATTTATTAAAAGGCTGTGCAGCAATGACGACTAATTTAATATATACTAAATTTACGTATCATGTTAGCTCTGATAAATCGGAATGCCACGAATGTAAACTCAAGATGAGTGGGCGACACGCGGCGACCTTAATGCGCCACCTTGAACGAAAACATAAGGGGATTTTTGATCAAATTATTGTGAAAAAAAAAGTTTAAAGTGTGGCGAGCAAACAACAATCGATGCTCAATTTTGCTATTGATCAACTTATTAAAGTGAAAATCTCCAAAGAAGCATTATCTGATGCCTGTGTAGAGCTGACAACAAAGAACGGTCGACCTTTGAAGATGCTGGAGGCCTCAGGCTTCCGTAAAATCATTGAGCCTTTGTGCAATGCATTTGGGCCCCCACTTGCTATAAACAGGCAAAACATTAGAGACGTGATTGCATCAAAGGCTCAACGCATACGACAAAGCATAATCGATGTTCTGCAGAATCGGTAAGTTTTAATAAAATTTGTCTGTACATATATATCGACGCATGCGTGTTTCGCCTAATATATCTATGTATGTATGCATAGATTTGTTCGTTGCAAACGAACATACACGTTTTTGCATTCACTTTTGTATACATACACATGTAGCAAATGAAAGTGCATTTTTATTCACACGTGTATATGTACATACAGGGTTGTCCATATTCGACGGACCCATCTGGCAACGCCATAACTTTTGACAGAGATGTCAGATCGCTTAATGACATACCGCGTTTGAAGCGTCAGTCCAAGCAGATTTTTACCATGGAACAATACACGCCACGCGAGCGCTCTGAAATAGTTGAAATTTACATTCAACAGAACAAGTCAATTGTGAAAACTCAACGTGCTTTTAAAAAATGTGAAAAGTGCGCCTTCTAAGAACACCATTAAGCGTTTATACGAAAAATTTTCGACTGGTGAGGCTCTTTCGAATCCGAAGAGGCCAAATAAAAGTCGACCAAGGCGATCGGCCGAGAATATCGCTGCCGTACGAGCCAGTGTTGAGAGGTCCCCAAGAACATCCCAAAAACGCCGTTCTCAGCAGTTATCACGACATGATGACCAATTTTGTGATGCCAATTATTCGTCGAAAGCGTATGAGGCAGTTCTGGTTTCAACAATAACAATCGATTTTCTGAAGAAATGGTTTCCGGGCCGTTTGATGTCGAAAAGTGGTGATTTGGACTGGCCACCGCGTTCGCCCGATTTGACGCCGCCTGACTTCTTCTTGTGGGGATATTTGAAGTCAAAGGTTTACGTTAACAAGCCATGGACCGTAGAAGAGCTCAAGGACAACATTCGTGAAGAAATAGCCGCTATTCCGGCCGAAATGTTGGCGAAAACGATGGAAAATGCTGCAAAAAGGGCACAATACGCCATCAACGCCAGAGGCGGCCATTTGAGAGATATCATATTCAAAAATTGATGTAAACAAATCTACTTGGAACAAATTAAATGATTGCCAACCGCCAAATTTTTATTTTTTTCTTTGATTTTAAAAAAAAAAACATGGGTCCGTCGAATATGGGCAACCCTGTATGTATGAAAATATTTCAGAGCGTTCCATTTAAACAATAGTAAATAAAACATAATATTTTCATTATTTCAGATTGATATCCATTAAAGCCGATTGCGTTAGTCGTCTAGATCGCTCAATAATTGGGATAAATGCGCAAATTTTTCTTGAGGGCGAACTGAAGATATACACACTTGCTATGAAGGAAATTCATGTCCAGCACACAAGCGCCAACCTGACCTCAATTATAGTTGAAGTCTTACAATGTATCTATGCGTCAGGTGTATACATATACAGTTGACAATGGAGCTAACATGGTCCGAGTGGGCGATTTAATGGACAACGTTTGCAAAGCTGAACTGGATGATGCCGAGGGTGAATGCAGTTGCGACCCAATGAGTATGGTAGAATTAGATTTGCAGGATAATCAGATAACTACAGTACGTTGTGAGGCGCATACTCTCAATTTAGTTGCCTTGGATTTCTTTAAAGAATTACATATTGATATGTCCAGAATAAGATTAGTTTGTAAAAAACTACGAACTCCTACAGTCCTTAATTTATTGCTTGCAAGCAATTTAAAGAAACAAATTCTCGACTGTCTTACAAGATGGAACTCTACTTTTAAAATGTGTGAACGGTTACTCGATCTCAAAGATTTTTGCATGCAGAATTCGGACGATATAAAATCGTTACACTTAAGCCCAGCAGAATGGCAAAAAGTAGATTCCGTTTATACAGTACTACGCCCATTGTATGAAGCTTCCTTAAAACTTCAAAGATCTGATCTCCTGCCCAGCGACTTTTTTGTTATTTGGTCAATGTTGTCCGACAGAGTGTCAAAATCACCAGGCAGGTATAATGCCATTTTATTAAAAATTCTAGAAAGGCGATCTGAATTTGTTATAAATTCTCCACCCATACTAGCGTCTGTTTTTCTAGATCCTCGATTTCAAAGTCTATTAAATGATTCGTAAAAGCAAAATGCTAAGCAACACATTAGCAATACTTTTCACAGACTTCAAAGCTTAAACAGTGTTGAGGCTCCCAATTTTGCTTTGTCTCTATCTCTTTCAGAAGACGACGATGTAGAAAATTATCTCCGCGATGTTGACGATCAGCAAAGTGTTTCAAAAAATAAAACCATTAATGATATTATTAGAGCCTTTGATGGTATTAACAGAGAACCGTCTAAGTCCAACATTTTAAAGTTTTGGACATCTTATCAATGTAAACAGCTTAAAGGTGTTGCACTAACTGTCTTGTCAGTGCCATCTACTGAAGTCTCAGTTGAACGGGCTTTTTCCACCCTAAAATTTATTTTGTCTGATCAAAGAAGCAGCATAGACAAACAACTACTCGAAGACATACTTCTAATAAATTTAAATTAAAGATAAACCGTGTTAATTAAGGAAAAATGAAGGAAACTCTGTTTATTTGTTTAGATTTTAATAAATTGAATTGTTATTATTTTATATAATTTGGCTAAAACAAGCAGCGAACCAAGGTTCGAACCAAAACCTTAGCCCAAAAACCTTGAAGCTAAAATTTTTGAACCTTAACCATTGTTAAATTTTGGTTCGAACCAGCGAGCCGGAGCCGGATTTTTTTTTTGGTTTGCAACCCTGGTTTTTATTGCTACACGTTTATGTAGTTTTTTCTACATGCCTCGTGTAAGTTTCTGATTTCTAAATTTTTCGTGTGAAGTTTAACAGGGTGAACTACGTTTCGTTTAGGATTGTCGTTTCTACACGTGGCGTGTAGCTAATTTTGTTTTCTCTGTGTAGGCTATTTGGATCACTTACATATAGACATCCAGCGATGAAGAGCTCTCCAGTGTTGTTGTTGTTGTTTTATTGTAGGTGGTGGGTGGTTGTTGTGTTTGTTGCAACAAATGTTTGTTAGTTCACGCTTGGGTTTTTTTGGGTGTAGTTGCTGCTTGTTTGTTTCTTTTTTTAATTACACTTTACCATATCGGGTTAAGGATTGCTACTGGTTGACGATTTCTTTTATTTACTCTCAGCACACATGATAATTTGTAATTTTACCCAATTCGCGAACATGCACTTTTTGTTGTATGTATTGAATTATGGGGGAGATATGTATGTTGCATTTAAGTCAACTCCAAACTCATCGATCGGCCAGTAAGCATCAGCAATTGGCATATAGGTTCTAAAATGTTGCTTCTGCAAGACAAGAGGAAAATTTGCTTGCAGATTACGGCCGCTCGATCGAGAAAACAAAAAACTGAGTATTTGGCACTGCACTTTTGAGGGCTGAACGTTTGATTTGAATATTGATGGATTGATTGCTTTGACTGGGGGGAATTTACTTGCACTATTATTGCCCTTTTCACAATTTTACTTATTTCTTTTTCAATTTTGCTACTCTTTCGCTATCTTTGCACTATCACTTATTTCACTGCTCCCGATGACGATGACACTGCCGATGGCAGCGAGGCTGGGCTGCGAAGCAAGGCCGCTGTTGGGCTTAGGGCGGATTCGGCCGAACTTGAGGAAAGATGAAGACAATAATTTCGATAATAATCTGATCCAACGGTGATATTGATGACAAAAAATGAGGTTTGAATGCGCCTCAAATATAATCACGCCCACACCAGAAGTGCATACGCTCTTTTGGCTCTTGGAGCGAGCTATAGCTGCCAGTGGATGTGGGCGGCGGAGGGCAGTTGAAGAGGCCAGAAGATGAACTTCTGCCTGAGCTGTAGAGAAAACAAAAGCTATAAGTTTTTTCTTCTAGCAGAATTTCGCCTTACCTGATTTTATTTCAGCTTAAAAATCAATTATGATTTTTCGCTGCGCCGACTGAGGGGATGAAAAGCGATTTCCCAATAAAATATGCCACAAAATGTGCCAATTATAATTGTTTTGGGGGGATTCTTTTAGATTTTCCCCACCAAGAACAACATCAAGAAACTTTAGGCAGGCTAGGGCAGGAAAATGTTTGCTTTCGACCTTTCTGGGGCAAGGATCCGCAGTTCAGTACGTTCTTGGTGACACGTTTTTCAGCAAAGAGGCGGATATATTCAAGTCTTCCAACAATTAGAAACGACTGCCAAACTGTAGACCGAGTTTGGCATTAAAACTCTGAGAAAATTTGCTCAGAGCAAAATTGCGGCGAAAAACCTCCTGACCTTCTCGAAAAGACACAGTCTTTGACCGACGAGTATTTTGTTGATTTTTTGTTGGTTTCCATGTCTATTTATTGTTGAGTCCAAATATGGTAGTTTACCATCTAGTTATAATTCCATGGTGAATTTTAGATTCCTGTGTTTTAACACTTCCTTTTCCTTCGTGATGGCAAATACATCGTCTACGTATTTTGTAAGTAATCTTGGTGGTTGCTTGAGGAACCTCACAGCGCTGTCTAGAAGTTCCTCCATCACTATGTCAGCTATAAGCGGGGATGCTGGCGATCCCACTGGCAAACCTTTTAATTGAAATTTGAAATACCTATTTTCTTCAATACAGAATTTTAAAATTTCCATGAAAAGCTGCTTGGGAATTTTTGTGTACTCGTGTATATTGCTCCACTTTTGTTCTATACACTTGAATGCTAGTTCAATGGGAACACTTGGAAATAATGAGACAACGACAAATGAAATTAGTTTTCAGCGTCGCATATGTAGGTGCTTATTTTATTTATATTTTAATTTCCTTCCCAGCGCTACAAGTACATAGGCACTTATAAATTAGAGCGCTAGTCACGACATTACATTTAGCTATTTTACTTAAATTATTACAATTATAAAATCTAAATACACAGGAATATTTGAACTTAATTATCGACATTATAAGCAGAGTCTGCCATGAGATTCTTTAGGATTTGGATAATGAATCTGCATAAGCCATGTGACGGTGCACCAATTGACGAACAAAATGGTCGAAGCGGGGATCCTTCCTTATGGATTTTAGGGAGTCCGTATATCCTAGGCGGCAGAGCAGTGCTTGTCGTTAGCTTATTCCTTTCGGCCTTTGAAAAAGGCTCCAACTTAAACAGTTTTTCAACCAAACTGTTATTTTTATTCTGTAGTTTTGTTGTTGAGTCCTGCCTTAATTTCCTATTTGTACACTAGAGCGGACCTCCTGCAAATTTTTAAGGTCATGGTCTCACCCCCCCTATCTGATGCGCGAAAAAATTGAGTTTTAAGTGGCGCGCCGAGGATTGACGCAGTGCTGCCTATTTCCATATATTCTTTTCATTTATAAACAGTCGGCGTTGGTTTAATTTAGCCTTAATACGAATTTGAAAAATAATAAAAGAAAACTATGATTGCTTGGTTTTTTCTTATTTGCGATATAAACTGAGCCAACCCCTTTTTATAAGCCGTTGGTATATTCAAATTGTTCAGTCGTTTGTAACGCTTAGAATGATGCATCTCCGACCCCATTAAGTACTATATACTATATATATTTGTCGGAGAATGTAATATGCGGTACTAGGTTTGACATGTCCGCGAACTGTGTGATTGTGAGATTGGCTGTTCTTTGTATCAGCCCTGGTTTAGTGGGACTCTAGGTGTATGAACTGGAGTCGAGTGTGGCTCCGTATGCATTGCTAGTGTTGGAAAAGGAACGAACGGTCTAATGACAGTTGACGTGTGGACAGACGTTCTCTTTGGTTACCGAACAGGAAGCTAGCAACACGGCTGCGGAGACTCGCTGCGCTAATCCAGGAATAATAAAAACATCAAGCCAAATTTGTACAAAATGATGGCTGATAACATGCCAGATGATGTCGTCCTGACTGGGGAAGATAATATTTCCCCGACATAATTATTCTTGAACAGCATTAGATTCCTGTGTTTTGTGTCTGTGTCCGTCTTTTTGTCCCTATAAGCAAACATAAACTCCTTATAATTGCAGGCAGACCAAGATTTTTTTCAAGTTTTGCCACGCCCCCCTAACTCCTTAACTTGAATTTAAAAAATCTTCTTATCTCCCAAATACGTATATTTTATTCATAAACTCTGGTGCAAAATCTGTTGCTATAATAATAATTCTGTATGAAGTTTGTCAAAGCAACTATGTTACCCAATGTAGAGTATTGTTCCGTATGCATAATGTACATAGAGAGATTAGATGTGTATGTGTATGTGATTCTCTCATGTCTTGTACTTCTTCGTTAAGCAGATCAACTAGAGGTAAAGACGCACATATCAATCGCTGGCATAGTTAGTCGTCAAAGAGAATGCAGAAGCATCAGTACTTTTAAACGCATTCTATGATTCCAACCTATAAGACTCCTCGTGTTATTGATGGTTATGGGCCCTCTGTTCTATCACTAAGCCAGCTCCCATAACTGAGATCCCCATAAGTTATGGGCCCAGCACGCTTCCACTGCGCGAAAAAAAAGTACTTGGAAAATTATAAAAGTAGTGGTTTGCAAAACCGTGAAAAATGGCGAGTGCTCTCATAAGAATAGAACCGCCGTGTGCCGAAAATTACGATACGTGGAAACTACATATGCAGGCCGTATTAGTGAAAAACGAACTATGGCAGTACGTGGATGGTGCTAAGTCGCGCCCTCCCTCAGCAGCGGATGAGCTCGCCGTATGGAAACGTACGACGAAAAAGCGCGGGCGGATATACTGTTGTCGATTAGCCCATCGGAGTTGGCTGTAATCGAAGGCTGCATGACGGCTGGTGGATACTGGAGTAAGTTAAAGGAAACTTTCCAGTCAAGAGGACCGGTGCGGAAAGCATCGCTCCTGAAGAAAATCGCGTTGTCGACATGTGAACGAGTTTTTCGAGGCTGTGAAACAGCTCAAGGAGATTGGCGTGACCATAGGCGACGATTTGCTAGCGATTCTACTACTTTATAGTTTGCCCGAGTCCTATGAGACCTTCCGATGCGCAATGGAAGCGAGGGACGACCTTCCAAGGTCAGATGTACTTAGAGTAAAAATACTCGAGGAATCAGAAGCGCGCAAAACAAAGTGTGAACGAGAACAGCAAACCGTTATGTTCGCAAACCGCTGAAAAGGCGGCAGAAGCGACAAGGCGCCTTGAGAAAGAGATAACAGAAAATGTTATACATGCAATCGTACGGGGCATTTAGCGCGAGACTGTCGAAGTAAGGCAAAAGGCAAAGGCGAAGTGCCAGACAGCCAAAGAGAAAAAGCGAGGAGAGCTGAAGAAGCCACGCTCGCGTACCAAGCAAATTTCTGTGTGAATAAAGCTGGTGTGTGGTGCCTAGACAGTGGGTGTCCAGCGCATATGAGCTCAAATGCGGATTCATTTGAGAAAATGGCAATGATCGAAAAGACATTACATTTGGCCAACGATAAGACGACCCAGATCAGTGGAGTCGGAGACATAAGGATTGCAGTGAAGGAAAACCAAACAAAAGAGAGCATAACCCTGAGTGAAGTGCTGTATGTGCCTGACCTAAGGCAAAGCTTGTTGTCAGTCGCGAAGATAACAGACAAAGGGTATGAGGTTCACTTTCGGAAAAATGATGCGTTAATTGTGAAAAACAATAACAAGGTTTGGTTACGCGCAAAGCGAAACGGAAATCTATATTACTTGGACGGCGAAGAGCACCAAGCGAATAATATAGAAGGGAACAGTCAAAACAACATTGACTTATGGCATAACCGTATGGAACATCTGAACGAAAGAGATTTAAAGAGCATGGCCAAAAGTGGCAAGGCCTACGGAATGCGGATCAAAGGCAACGAAAAGTTGTCAAAGTGTGAGATTTGCTTGAGCGAGAAACAAGCAGCAATCAGTTACAGAAGTGTAACAGAAAGAAGAACAACCGAATTGCTCGAGATCGTACACAGCGACGTGTGCGGTCTAATGAGGAAGGAGTCCATGGGAGTTTGCAGATATTACGTAACATTCATTGATGACCATTGAAGATATTGTGAAGTCTATTTCCTAAAGCACAAGTCCGAAGTGTTTGCGGCATTCAAGGAATACCAAGCAGCAGCGGAAAACTTCACAGGAAAGAAAATAAAAGCTCTTCAATCGGACAATGGGACGGAATACTGCAACAAGGAGTTTGATGCCCATCTGAAGAAGTTAGGCATTCGGCGTAGGCTGAGTGCCCCACATACGATGCAGCAAAATGGACTGGCTGAGAGGCAAAACAGAACGCTTGTGGAGATGGCTAGGTACATGATGAAGCAAGCGGGTGCGCCTCCCACATTTTGGGCTGAAGCTGTGAGTACGGCGTGCTATATACGCAACAGATGTGCGACGAAGGGGCTATATGGAGATGTCCAGTGGCGTATATGCGAACGTTTGGCACAAAGGGTCAGCGCGGAAGGCCACGCAAGGTCTACCAAGGGGTAGGCAGCAGCAGCAGCGACGAGGCGGAAGAGGCTGAGGAGCAAGATGACATCTTTGAGGAGTGCGAAATGGCGTTTACATGTGTAGATGACTCATCTACATTACAAGAAGCGAAAAGCTCTGAAGACGCAAACGCATGGGCCAAGGCGATCGAGAACGAGTTCATGGCACAGGTTCTGAACAGAACATGGGACCCCGTGGAACGCCCAGCTGATCGCAAGGTGATTGTCAACAGAATGGTATTTCGCACAAAGGATGACGGCAGCGCTGCAGGCAAAAAGAAGGTGCGTTTGGTGGCCAAAGGATACGCACAACGACCTGGAGAAGACTATACTGACACGTATTCGCCGGTGGTGCGATTCACATCGGTGAGATTACTGGCAGCGTTAGCAGTGGAAGCTGACATGGAGATCCATCAAATGGATGTGGTGACGGCCTACTTAAGTGGAGAGCTTGAAGAGAGCGTTTTCATGGACATACCAGAGGGATTCTCCGATTTCATGAAAAAGCTGTAATCAGGAGCGCCCATCGGGGATAAGGAGATCCCACCAGGAATGGCATATGTCGAGGCAGCTAGAGGATGGCGTAAAGGTATGGAAGAGCTGAAAAATCTTGTCAGTGTGTTAAGGAAAGCTCTGTATGGACTTCGACAATCCGGCTTGCGATGGTACTGCAAGCTCACCAGAAAACTACTGGAGAGTGGATTGGAACCCACTAAACAAGATCCGTGCCTATTTGTGAAGCGTCGAGGGAATAAAATTATTCTCGTCACTATAAACGTTGACGACTTGCTGTTGGCGTCAAATGATCCTGTTTGGATAGAGAGGACAAAGGCAGTTCTTGGCGAGACTTTTGAGATGAAAGACATCGGCCCAGAGAGAACCTGCTTGGGCATTGAGTTCAAGCAGAACTTAGACGAGCACCGGATATTCATTTAGCAGGAGCAATACATTGGTGCCATATTGAAGAGATTTGGCATGGTCGAATGCAAGCCAGCATTGACACCCATCGAGGCGAAATGTAACCTGAGGCGTCCTGAGGCGAGAGATGAATGCGAAACGGGGAATTATCCTTATCAAAGTTTAATTGGTGCTTTGATGTTTCTTTCAGTTACGACACGCCCAGATATTGCGTTCGCTGTGAGCTTTATGAGTCAGTTCAACAGCAATTACAATGTGGAGCATTGGAAAGCAGCGAAGCGCATCCTAAGGTACCTGAGCGGTACGAAACAATTGGGCCCATTATATTGGCAAACAGGCGAAGATCTATTTGGCGTTGTCGATGCAGATTGGTAAGCGAACCTTAGCGACAGGCGCTCCTATTCAGGGCAGGCGTTCATACTGTCTGGCGCAGCTATGTGCTGGGAGGCACGTAAACAACGAACACTGGCCCTATCGAGTACCAAGTCGGAGTACTTGGCAATGTCCGAAGCAGTCAAGGAGGCCCTATATTTAAAGGCCCTCCTAGATGGCGTTGGCAGAAGATGCGAGCCGGTGCGCATTTATAGTGACAATCAGAGCGCACAAAAATTGATTACTGGCTTTAGATTTCACCAGTGTACAAAGCATATAGATGTGCGCCACCATTTCATCAAGCTGAAGTATCAAAGTGGCGACATTGATGTTGAGTATATGCAGACGGAGCAGATGCCAGAGGACGTCCTGACGAAAGGCCTCACGAGTAGTAAACATCATGGGTGCATTTCATCATTATGCGTTACGTATATTTAAGTCAAGTATATTGTAACTTTGAGGGAGCGTGTTGCTATAATAATAATTATGTATGAAGTTTGTCAAAGCAACAATGTTACCCAATATAGAGTATTGTTCCGTATGCATAATGTACATAGAGAGATTAGATGTGTATGTGTATGTGATTCTCTCATGTCTTATACTTCTTCGTTAAGCAGATCAATTAGAGGTACAGACGCACATATCAATCGCTGGCATAGTTAGTCGTCAAAGAGAATGCAGAAGCATCAGTCGTGGACCGCGCTAAGCAGTACTTTATTATATTAATAAACGCATTCTATGATTCCAACCTATAATACTCCTCGTGTTATTGATGGTTATGGGCCCTCTGTTCTATCACTAAGCCTGCTCCCCTAACTGAGATTCCCTCATGGCCCCCATGGCCGCACCTAGTTTTTCCAATGTACACATAGAAAGATTGGAGCTAGAAGAAATTTGGGACAACCGTTTGAAAGAGCGTTAAAAATGAGAAAATACAGATGAAAAACATCATCACTCTCCATAAGAAAATTTACCGTTATGTTTCATTTTCGTTTTGAACAAGGTGCATAATTATGGCCGCACTTCACTAAGTAAGAAAACCCATTGATATTTTTAAACTAATTAAAATATTTTTATTCAGTTTAATAATGAGTGTAGCCTCCATTAGCACTAATTAACTCGTAGACTCTATTTGGCATACTGCCTATGAGACTTTTTATATCGGTTGAAGAAACTTCTTCCCATGACTTGATTACTGCCAATTTAAGCTCCATAGTACTATTGTACTTGGTGTTTTTAGCATAAATCCTTCGGTCCAGCAACGCCCACAAGTTTTCTATTGGATTCATGTCCGGGGAGCATGCAGGCCACTCCAAAGACCGAACATTATTGCCTTCCAACCAAGAATGAGTCTCCCGGCTTACGTGCATTGATGCGTTGTCATTTTGAAAAATGAATTTTTTACGCCTTCGACCGCGAAGAAAAGGCAATAAGTTCATTTTCAATACATTTCAATACATTCATTTTCAACCCACGTATTCCATGGAGTTCATATGAGTGCTTGGAAATGCCAGCTCCAAGCATCCAGACTCGCAGAACGCAGCCCAAACCATCAAAGATCCTCCGCCAAAATTTCTTTTAGAAAAGTATAGGGGTTCTTTGCTTAAATCCCTCCAATAGAAAATGATCTAGATGGAAAAATAATTGTTTGCATTACTTTACTATATAAAAACTTGTTACCTTCGTCCAGTCAGTTGCCATATTATTCCTAGCGAATTTTATCCGGTCTTCTTTATAACGGTCCAATAACCTTGAAGCAACTTTCAATTTTTGTCGCACTATGGTTTCGGACTTTTTTTAAACCCGTGCAACGGTACAGCGAGACACTTTTAGGCCCCATTCAGCCGATAACTCACTGGCGGTTTTCAATGTGTTGCTTGTAGCACTCACTTATCGGCGCTGATCACGCTGACTTAACTTCGGCTTACGTCCTCCGAGTTTTTTTTTGCCGTATTCATTTTGATGTTTCCAAAAATTTCTCACAACTTTGTCGGAGCGACCAAATTTTCTTGCAATTTCTCGAAATGAGTGACTCTCATTTTTGAGCGCCAGAATTTGACCTTTCTCGACATCAGAAAGCACTGGTGCACTTGGCATATTTATTAAGTGGTTATAAATAGTTACTCAACCAAATCTGCGCAAAAAAAAACCCCGCCAGCCAAATACAGAATAAGAATTTAAGTTGTGCGGCCATAATTATGCATCTTGTTCAAAACGAAAATGAAACACAACGGTAAATTTTCTCAAGGAGAGTGATGATGTTTGTCATCTTTGCTTTCTCATTTTTAACGCTCTTTCAATCGGTTATCCCAAATTTCTTCTAGCTCCACTCTTTCTATGTGTACACTGAAAAAACTAGGTGCGGCTATAATTTTGCACCAGAGTTTAGTCTTTTGTCAAGGATTGTTTTAAACAGTTTGGATACAATTTCCGATGATTTTCAGTGCACTGCCACACCGATTGTTCTTGATCATTATTTTTTGTGATCTTTCCGCTATAGTCCTCAATAAATTTTACAGCTCGTTCGGCAACATCATTAACAATATGTACGGAAGATATTATTTTCTGCCCATACAAATAGTCCTCGTCTTCTAATCACGACCATGGATATTTTTTAAAGAAATTCGTATGAAATCTCCAGTTGATTAAAAAATTTGAGACTATTTTTATTCCCTTGAGGGTATACTGAAATTGTCCAGATGTTTGTAACACATAGAAGGAAGCATTTCCGACCACATAAAGTATATATAGTATATTCTTGATCAGCTCGTCATGCTTAGTCGATATAGCCATGTCCGTCTGTTTCTATGCTATCTCCTCCGTCAGTTTTAAAGCTATCGCAACCAAACTTTACACGAAGTCTTCTGTTCCAAATACGCTGCACATTTGTCGAAACCGGCCGGATCGGATGAATATAACATATAGCTGCCATAGGAACGATCGGTCGAAAAATTAGTTCTAGTGAGAAAAACTTTTTTGTTTTTCATGCATACGTCTCCAAATCCGTACTTACTAGTTTTCAATGCTTCTCCATCATCTATACATCGTCTATACATCTATACAGTTTAGCTGCAATAGAAAAGTAGATTAGAAAAATAGTCTTAGTTAGAAAAATTTTTTGTTTTTAATGTAAGACTCTTTAAAATTGGGTTATATTTATTTTATAACCTTTCACACATAGCTATAGCTGTCATATGAATGATCGGTCGAGAAACTAGTTTTAGTGAGACAAATTTTTTTGTTTTTAAAGAAAACGCTTCCAAGCTTTGTATTTCTTAGTTTTCTATGCTTTCCCATGATTCCATCAAGTTTGGTCGAAATCGGACATCTATATAGTATATATGTCATACAAAAGAAGATTCAGAAAAGTAGTCTTATTGGAAAAACTTGTTTGTTTTCAGTGGATATGTCCTTCAAATTAGTTAAAAAACGTGCTGGAACGGGTATACACACTTCGGCCAAGCCGAAATAATCCATTCGTTTTTCTGTAGGTTTTCTACAATCACCTTTTCGTTGGCAGAAACACTCACTATCGAAAATTGGTTTCAATAAGCCGTCTAAAAACTAGGACTCGACATTTCAGACGTGTATTTAGTTACACGTGTACACGTGACACGTGTATACGAACGTGGTTCGTGTTTCAGTTCGAACGTAATTGTACACTTGAATTACTGTTCGTGTATTCGTGTCCGAGTATAGGTTCGAACGTACGTGTACTACCCGAAACACGTGATTGACGTGTTTAAAGCTAGAGACACACTAGGCTGACGCCTGTTAACATACCAGCCGAAGTGTCTTCGGCATCTGATCCAAACGCATCAGATGCCATTTAAATTGCACAGAAAATTTGCTTTTAGAAACACACTAGTAACACGCCATCCGAGGAGCGCTTGCCTTCGCCATCTGATCCGGTTGATCTGATCCGGTTGATCCGGTTGTATGGCTATGTTCTCTTTGTGTGTATTTTGTTATTGCCTTTGCGCTCTTTGAATCATTTTAATTTGCCAAGGCGCTGAATTTTTTTTCGCAAAGCTTATTCACTACACTTAAACCCGGAAATGGTCGCAGAGCACGTTCGCTTGCAATCTATGCCCCGACAAGGCATTTGTGTTGTAACGGTTTGATGGCTGGCTTTGCTTTTCCTTCGGTAAACGGTGAACGGCGCATCGCTCGTCCTGCGACGCCCCAGAAGCTCGCAACCTTCATAATAGAATTAAACGACGAATTTAACGAGAGCGTAAGTTAAAGTCGGCCCTGCCCGACTTCGAAATACCCGTTACTCAGTTCAATTATTGTTTAATAACTTCAGCTCGGATAAGTATGCAACATTTTTTTAGCTCGGCCATTTATTATCCGATCCGCCACATAGACTGCACATCCACTGCAAAATCTGAGCTCGATATCTTAAAAATTGAGGGAGTTATTCAACATTTTTTATTGCGGTGGCCGGAGGGGGAGTGGCTAAAATTTGAAACAAACTTGATCTGCCTACAGACATAACTAGCTTACATCTAAAATTTGGTTGCTCTAGCTCTTCTAGTCTCTGAGATCTAGGTGTTCATACAGACGGACGGACGGACGGACAGACGGACATGGCTATATCGACTCGGCTGTTGATGCTGATTAAGAATATATATACTTTATGATTTTGGAGATGCTTCCTTCTGCCTGTTACATACGTTTGCACGACTTTAGTATACCCTTACATTAGGATTACATTAAGCCGCACCAAGCGCACCATACTTAGAATTTAGGTTATGATTAAAAAAAGATTTAAACTGAGAGCACACATTCAAACCATAGGCCGACGCGCACTTATCCACCACCCATCGATAACTAACAGCTGGAACCAAGCCGCCATGATTGTTATCGATAACCAACAGCTGAGCACCGACAGCGCAGTGGCGGCCTATAAAAGACGAGCCCAATCGCACTAGCACTTCACTTAGTGCGCGGCATCGGTCGAGTCAGCATCTTGGAGTAGCAGATCAACCAGTAAATACCAACTACCAGTTCATCTCTGGGACTCCCGCAGTGCGGTTCTCGAATCGGCTACGACGCGCTCCCCACCAAGGGACCAAGCATGATGCAATAATATAAGATGATCTCGTCGGCTGCCGACGCGTTCGCATTTTAGTCCTCCACTGCTGCTCCATTGGAGATACTGTAGAGCGAATGAGAATCACTTGACGCCCTTGTTACTAAGCTGAAACCCCTTCAAGTAAACAGATAAAAAATAGATCCAAAAAAGTATCCATTTGGGAGGGATATGTCTTAAATATCCTTTTAATCATCCAACGGAGCTGAAAAATCATCCCAAGGATCATCATTTTTCATATCCTTTGGATGATTTTTAGCTTCGTTGGATGATTAAAAGGATATTTCAGACATATCCCTCCCAAATGGACACCGGAAATCATCCTTTTTTCTCTGTTTACTCACAACGGTACTGTGTGGCTAGACAGAATCTCCGACTTAAACGGTAAGGCCTCTTCTCTTCAAAATTATGGAGAAGCACCTGAATTCGTCTGAAGACGATGATGACATAAGCTGCATATTCAAAAGTACCGTCCGCGATGAGCTGAGCAAAAGATTTAATCTCACATGGCAACCTGGGAAAAGTAAGGTGTCTGTGCGGCAAGATGCATCTATGCTTGACCCACGTTATATGGATTTGGAATCTGAACCTTTGGCTGCAAGGGAAGAGATCAGAGCCAGAGTTCTTTAAATTGTGAGGGCCCAGGCACCTTCTTCTTCCAGTCAAGACGAGCCACAGTCGAGTCAAGCTGACATAAAGAACAGTGCACTGGCGTTCCTTTACCAGGAAAACATCACGCTGGAACACAATGTCGCCTCTCAATTGGGCAGTTATCTTGCTGAGCTACCACGTCCTTTCATCTCTTTTACAGGTTGATGTTTAGAGCAATAACATTTTTTCGCTCCAAATGTTATGAATTTCTTCTTCATCCTTAACGCCTAGCATCTGAGCCATTCTAATCTATTCAGAAACGTATCAATAAATTTCCTTTACCTGCTGTACCTGCCTACCTGACTAGTGGGAGGAGGGGAAGAGAGGTCCTTACCTCGTCCGTTCCTCTCCTTGTGTTCATGAAGTTCGTGGCGAAGGGGGCCAGATCACAGTGCACACAAACGAAATCGGCCTAGTGGTTTCGAACAGCACGAGAAAGCAGTGAGGATCTTCTTGCGACACAATGATTCTGGCAAAATGCTTTTATATTTATAACGAAAAAGAAACATTCACGTGTTACACGTGATTCACGTTAGCACTGGAAACACGGATATACATGTATTCGGATACACGTGTGTTAAATACACGTGTAGTTCATAAACACGTACCTATACACGTAGCACTTAATTTCACGTGTTCACGTTTATTCGTACTACATCAAGCCCTACCAAAAACACTGAAGTCTCCTCTGCCATATTTCCAAAAAAACTAAGATGCCTTTTTGAATTTCAGAAAATTACAATCATTGAAATGAACTTAAGTTTTCGTTGTTAAAATTTTTATATTTTTTATTCCAAATAAGTTTTTTATTTATGACTGTTCACGCTCATTACACAGTTAGACTTTTTTGAGACTTCAGTCAACTGTCACTGTTCATACATGTAAGACAGCAGCTTATATCTAAAAAAAAGGCCAGTCTGACAGTGTGTGTGAACGCACCCTAACAATTAAACTCTCATATCTAAAAAAAACATTTTGTGTTTGTTTGCATGTTTCAATAAATACTTGGTTTCATATATGTACTGGCTTCTGTCTTTAATATCCCATAGAATGCTATCCGAACAAACTTATCTCTACATAAATGCTTTGTTCGTTACGAAGATGACTTTGGGTCATTTTGGATGGTTGACGACAACGAGTTTATTAAAAGACGCCACCTATCGCGAGGACGACCGAGAAAGTATGAGCCATCTTCCTCACCAAATTCAAGTCAATCAGGAAGTGGCATTCCCACTGAAAAAAGCTCATGTGACAATTGCACCGAGCAATACCCAAATGCTGCATCCGAAAAAAATTTAGATCTTAAGCACCCAATCGGAATTGACGGAGTGGACGGTTTTAATATCTGCATCGGAAACAGAAGCATAAATGAGAGCAAACTGTTTTCCGAGTTTTGTGTTAGTGATGGTTTAAGTAGAAGCTCAAAAAATATTCAAAGCTCTAAGTGTAATTCTTCTGATTCAAATAATAGGAGAAGTTTGGATGTTTACTCAAATGCGATATATCAGGCTAACTTAAGCGAATTCAATTAATGATATTTTTTATTAAGCTAAGGATACAGTATTTCGAATAATGCGACTTGTGAAGCAGAGAGATAGCAAATTTTGCTTGAGTATTTTTGTGCGCTGAATACGCCAGGTCATCTTGTTCAACAGATATTTGGTAAAACCAGATTCAATCGAGGTATGCTTACACTTTGAAGTCCTAACCAATGCGAGCCACACAAGTTTTTTGTAGTATGTAGTATGAGAAATTTAAATTTTGTGTAATAATGTATAGTTCTACATAAAAACGAACGGTTTGGATAGGTTACTTAGTGTGTACACTTTAAGCAGGTCCAAAAAGTTTAAGCATATCTTGTTATAAACATGTTGAACAAAATACAAGAATCAAGACAGGGAAACAAAAGATTGCTGTCTTCACTGGTCCAAAAACCTGTAAGCATACGTGAATAATTAGACTATTTAAAAAATTTATTTTAGCAGTCATGTCAAACCAAAAACAAAAACAAATAAAATAAATGAAAAAAATTAATAAAAGTCTTATTTTATAGAATCTATTTCTGAATAATAAGTTTGGAAACAATGTTTCTAAACATGCGATTTTATGATACATGGAATAGAAGGCAGCACAATGAGTAGCTTGTCAAACATAAAATTCCATTGTGACATCACATACTAAGAATTTTGTTTGTCGTAATTTTTTTTAAGTGTTTACCGCGGTGACCAAAATAAAAATGAATTAAAAGTATAGCAACACTTCTATTAAATTAAGGTAGGCGTTTAGGAAAAACGGCCCAAAAGTAAGTGTTTACGAAAATATTTATTACTCGAAAAGTTTAAGACATATCGGCAAGCGGTTTTTTTTGGTTCGATAGATATTTGATGAAACTAAATTTCAAAATTTTATTGTTGTTGTTGCAGCGGTTGTTGTAGCCCGCTTCAAAGTTGACCCATTTTTACAAACATAGATGCATGGTGGCATTGATTCCCAGAGAACGCGTCATTGGAAACAAAAATTTTAAGTGAGGTTTTCTTTGGGAATTGATGTGGCTATGGCCTGAACTAGGATATCTGGGATCGGTCTATATATAGGGGAGTAAGGGGTTCTCAAAGTCAAAATTTCCCAAATTGACCTATATTTACCCCTTAAAATAGCCCTAACTCCACTATTTATGGACCGATCAAAAATATCCTAGTTCAGGCCATAGCGGCGTGTATTATGAGCAATTAAAAAAAAACTATAAGAAAATCGGTCAACAAATGGCCTCGCAATCTGTGCCACCAGGTTGAAAAAAGTGGTTCCGAGATAATCGCACTTAAAGTTTCGTTTTTTGTGATTTTGCGCCCGACTTACCTGTACAAAACTAAAAATATCTCAAATATATATATTTTTGTTTTGCATGAAAATTCCAGGGGATGTTATAACGCATGATTTAAGCCACAAAAAAAAAAATCGAAATTTTCAAAATGTTTTCCTAAACACCTACCTTAAATTAACACTAAAACTTTAAATTCCTAACCTTAGACTTATCTGTCAAATGTCGTCACAGACTCACAAAGGTATGCTCATGCGCAATGGAGCAAGTGTTTGCACTACCTTACATTCATTGTACCATGATGCGATATGTTGTGTCAAATTTAATATTTTTTAAGATTATCTGTTACAAGCTTCTATCCCTAAGGAGCAAGCAAGGATACTGACATACCACTAAGGCAGTTGTCAAATGCTTCAGAGAGAGTTCAGGCTTGTGTCACAGGTTGCGGAAAAAAATCTAGTTTTTATTGAGATCAGCTACAAATAAGCAGGACTATGATAAAAATAAAGAGGCCCCGACAGAAATCGAGAAATCTTTTCTCTTGTAAGTATCACAGACAATCCCTAATCTTACACATTAATAACTTCATTCTAAGGGAGTATTAGGCTTTCCCTAAAAGCACATTTTCAAACCCTTGGATAGTGTATACTAGGGGCCGTCCACCAGAAAATTCAATTTTTTAACTTTTTTAAACAGTAAATGTTGCCTCCGATATCAGCCAATGCACATGCAGCGCCCACAAAGCCAGCATAGGCCGACCCTGTTATCACCCGCTCCCTTTTAAATCATGTTTGTTTATCAAACATAACAGCACCAGCATGAGTGCTGGAAAGAGAACCGTTGCGTGGGATGCTTTAAGCTCGCCTACGAGGTAGCAATACTTTGCCCAGAAATCTCCAATTTAGTTTGAGGTACCATTATAAAACCCAATTCAAAACTTATTTGATTGAATATATTCCTAGATAATGACAAGCTAAGCTGAGCTGAGCGAACGGAATATGTATGCAGTCGACAACAACTGGTGCTCCCACATGGGCACCACATAACACGTCTTATAGAGAAGTGGCATCACGAGAGCGCCAAACCGGAGGTTCCCCAGATGGCGCCACTGCCAGCTGCCAGGCCTATGTCGGAATCGACTACTTTGGGCTTATATTTGTCGCTGTTGGACAATGACGAGAGAAAAGACGAGGCGTTATCTTCACCTGCCTGACCATAAGGGCTGTCCCTCTGGAATTGGCGACTTCATTGGATCCGAAGTCTGGAATAATGAGCATCCTTAACTTCGTCAACCGACGAGGAAATCGAAGAGAGATTTTCACTGACAACGGAACTTACATAATAGCAGCCCAAAAGGTTATCTGCGACGAGCTCCATAAAGTCAACCTTAACGAAGTCGGGGCGTCATTCGATACTACTCAAGTGTAATTCAATCCATTCAATAATTCTCAGGGAGCATGGGAGCGCCTTGTTCGCTCCGTAAAAAATATGTTTGTGGCTAGTGCATTAATTTATAAGTTTATCTTATAGAAGGAAGTAAGTTCAATTAATCAAATCAAAATCAAAAGGTTATCTACGTGATCTGCCCGACCAAGAAATTTACCAGCGAAGGCCTACAAAGTGCCCTATGGGAGGTCGATTTTTCCTTAATACGAGGCCTCTTACATTCGTATCCCTAGAAGACCAGAACGACAAGGCTATAACACCCAACCACCTGTCAATGGGATCACCAAGTGGTTATAAGCCCATCTTCGACACAACCCACGCAGTGCGGCATATGTGGCATTCCGCACAACTGTTTGCGGATCAGTTTTGGCGACGTTGGGTGCGTCTTGGTAGTGGACGGTATAGGCCAAAGATAACCAGGTGAGACGAGTGATCATCAAAACAGCCAGCGGAACTTTGCAGCGACCCTGGGAAAAGTAGATGTGCTGGACGTCGGCAATAATCGGAGTAAAACCAGCCCCTGAAGCGGTCTAGTTTAGTTGCCACCGCTATCAGCCAATGCACATACAGCGCCCACACAGCCGGTACAGGCTGACCCTGTTATCACCTGCTCCCATATTTGTTTCTCAAACCGAACAGCACCAGCATGAGAGCTGGAAAGAGAACCGGTGCTTGGGATGCTTTAAGCTCGCCTACGAGCACCACTCTGCCATGCGGACTTGAGTTTAGTTTGGTAGCAGATACCCAAGACAACGATTATTTTTAAAGCTGTGCCTGCACCTATTAATTAGTATAATTGGATATAATGGATATATAATTTAAATTTGTGGTAAATAGTTATAGTGGCCTGCTGTTAATTAGTCACCCCTATACAGTCGGCGCCAAACTCAACAGTAAGTATTAATAGCAATTGATCTAGTTATACAGCTGTCCCGATAACCTAGAGTGAACTAGCACGAGTAAATCGTGTTACTGAAATCATCATTTTGAGACTCAACGAGCATAGTAATCGCCTGGGGGTTCTTAGTCTAGGTCTCTTCACAACCCCACAGTGAACATTAAAATAGTGCCAAAAAGCCATTGATGAGAGATAGAAGGCCCACAATTCAAAAGCTACTACGATGGGTCGCAGCTTTCCTTTTGCACCCTCTCCGGTTACACTACACCACAGCAGTTAGAATTCATTGAGCGATTTTGGGCACAGTCGATCTTCACAGTTCTCACACGTACAGCAGCTGCTAAAAATTGCCAGCCTGACACTGTGTATAAACGCATTCTAACAATCAAACTCTTATATCTAAAATAACATTATCGGCCCTGTTCCGAATTCCGAATCGGTTTTCGTGTAATCGTTGCATTGTAGAGCTTAAACATTAAGGAAGGCGACAAGCATTTCAAAGGGTACTTGATCAGGCTTGAGAAAAATCGGAATTGCTTCAGCAGTTGAAACCGACAGCTCAATGCCAAGTGGATTCAATTCGACTAAAATAGACGACCTGATCTAGTAGGCACAGACATTTTCCTTACTTTTCATAGAAAACTGTGGGATTTTAGGTACAAAAACTAACGTTTGCACGAAAACCGACTCGGAATTGGGAACAGGGCCGTATGTGTTTATTTGTGATTTTTGTCAATAAATGCGTGATTCCGAATATGTGCTGGCTTGTTTCTTTAATATCCTATGGAATGCTATCCAAACCAACTTATCCTAACATAAATTTGTTATTTGTTACGGAGATGTTTTTGGGCCGATTCTGATGGTCGACGACAGCGTGTTCATTAAAAGTAGCTACCTATCGCGGGGACGACCGAGAAAGTATGGACCATCTTCCTCATCAAATTGGAATCCATTACTATGCTTGCAAAAAACCATGGTTTCAGATCATGATTTTTCCAAAAAATACAAGCATAAACACAAAATCATGATTTTTTGCTACACACGAATTTTGACTATGGTTTTTGAGAAAACCATGATTTCTTACATAGATCTCACTGTAGAAATATCGTGTTTTTTATATGACAGTATAAACAGGCGCATTTTTAAAAGCGTGATTTTAAAAAACCGTGATATTGCTAGCATAAACGTAGTAAATGATAGCTTTCAACAATCAATGAGAGCAAACTGTTTTCCGTGTTTTGTGTTAGTGATGACTTAAGTAGAAGCGCAAAAAATATTTAAAATTCCAAGCTTAATTCTTTTGATTCAAATTATATTATAAGAGTGGATGTTTACTCAAGTGCGATATTTGAAATTATTTTATTAAGTTAGCGATAAAGTATTCCGTAAAATGTAACTTGTTAACGCGGAGAGATGATTTAAGTTAACTCACGTTCCCATAATTTTCGTATTTTCCCAGCACAGTTCAGCACAGCACAGTTATCTTTTTTTAAACAATGGGAGGGTGCCGAAGCAAAGGTGTTGGAAAAGCGCTTCGATCTGAGCAGTTGTCATGGTTGCTTTATGGTCTATTGCTTCATGCAACAGTTCTTTTTAGGAATATATATGTTGGCTTTTGTGTACGATTGACAACGCGCTTGCACTGGAATCTTCACCATTAGTCCTGTGGTTTTGAAATAAGAAAATGAAAACATTATGTGTAGCAGAAACACGTTGAATATTAAGTTAGATTTTTGATCAAAATTTATTAGCCTTCTATTTATACACAACTTATACATAGCAATGATTTTTCCGATGCATATTTTACAACTCTCAGTTTTAATATTTTAATACTCAAAAGATTTCTAACATAATGTTTCTTTTATAATTTATAATGCAAACTCCTTTCAATATTTCCCATTGAGTAGTTTAATTGCCTCCTTTTGATCCAGATGGGTTGGATTAAAGTTGGCTGCTCTGTATTCCGCCAGGATAGGGTATAATGCTATTAAATAAATTATATAATCTCTTGCCTGTATTTTACGCAGTATGCAATATTATCGCTGTTGTGCGCAATTAAGAGCTGATGCCAATTTGTGAAACACTGCAATACCTATTTTGGAAGACGATATTACGGCGGAACCATAAGTTTATTCACATACCTAAAAAGCGCTGTCAGCTTGGTAAGATACATCGACGATAGGCCTGTTTCAAAATACAGTGTATAACTTGGGGTGTTTAATGTGTAACGGACATGCGGAATATCGAGAACACGCTCTGTCTAAATGTGTGGCCGGCTGGGCTCTGGGAAAATGGGGGGGTTCTTGGTGCTCTCCCAATCATTCGCTAAATATTAAAGTGAGACAGAGCTTAAAGGAATTGCTAAACCATAGAATACAGGGCCAGGAAATGAAACGATTTAATGGAGAACTAAGATGTTGTTGTTCTCCTCTATACCCGTCCTACCTTACAAAACCTTGTGAGTTTATATGGTTCTGCCCAAATCACGACGCAAGTAAACCTACAATGGATGCCCTTTAAGGTGGGTGATTAGGAAAAACGGCCCAAAGTTTAAGACATATCGGCAAGCGGTTTTTTTTGGTTCGATAGATATTTGATGAAACTAAATTTCAAAATTTTATTGTTGTTGCTGTAGCGGTTGTTGTTGTAGCCCGCTTCAAAGTTGACCCATTTTTACAAACATAGATGCATGGTGGCATTGATTCCCAGAGAACGCGTCATTGGAAACAAAAATTTTAAGTGAGGTTTTCTTTGGGAATTGATGTGGCTATGGCCTGAACTAGGATATCTGGGATCGGTCTATATATAGGGGAGTAAGGGGTTCTCAAAGTCAAAATTTCCTAAATTGACCTATTTTTACCCCTTAAAATAGACCTAACTCCACTATTTATGGACCGATCAAAAATATCCTAGTTCAGGCCATAGCGGCGGGTATTACGAGCAATTAAAAAATAAGTATAAGAAAATCGGTCAACAAATGGCCTCACAATCTGTGCCACCAGGTTGAAAAAAGTGGTTCCGAGATAATCGCACTTAAAGTTTCGTTTTTTGTGATTTTGCGCCCGACTTACCTGTACAAAACTAAAAATATCTCAAATATATATATTTTTGTTTTGCATGAAAATTCCAGGGGATGTTATTAACATTATAACGCATGATTTAAGCCACAAAAAGAAAAAAATCGAAATTTTGAAAATGTTTTCCTAAACACCTACCTTAAAATTATATTTATTTCATGATTTTCTTTATATTTCTTCTCTTAAATTTTATTTCGGTATACAAATTCTGAAGTCAAATACAAGCAATATCATAGTAGTACGTCATTCCCGTACAGCAGATAGCAGATATCGGTTGGTCAAACTAGTAGTGTGCATTCTGAAACCACTAAGGCTGCTGGAGATAAAACAAGTACTTAAGCCGTCGTGTGGCTTACCTAATGGGTCATGGTTCAGAACTGCTTTTGCGGGCTTATAATTTCTCTTACATAGGGTCGTACTTACAGCATGGTCCATCGGTGTCAGCAGGCCTGTTGATAGTGGATGCTGTTGTGGGAAAAGAGGCAAATACAAAAACTCTCACAAACAGTTTGTTCGACCTAGGAAAACACAAGGTTAAACGAAAATTACTCCACTATCAGGGATATCAAAATGCACAAAATTCAACAAGCGTATTCTGATACTAGGTTACTGATCCGTCATTTAATCCTGAGGTAGAAAGTAGAGTCCGGATACTGAACGTGCACCACGTGGCCAGCCCTGGCTTGAGGTGTCTTGTATACACGGCGATAGCTGTCCCTTGATGGTGAGCACTATGTGGGCAGCTCGGCTACCAAATGTAGGAGCAGCCGCGAAAAATGTTAGTGCTGCGCTCGTAGAGGAGCAGCGTATAGGGGACGCGTATTAAGGGCAATGTTGAGGTAGCGCCACCAGGTAGCATCTGCAGCGCCTCGTCCACTTGCGGGCGGCGCTGATGTAAATGTCCGACTATCCAGCTATGGCCAAGTCCATGCCTAGAGAATCCAATGAAAATATACACACTCTCTGGCTGGCACGGGCGATAACACCGCGTCGGTTGAAGATTGACGATGCGGCCAATTGCTAGGGGGTCAATGCGCAGTCGGCTCATGGATGGAGTACCCACGAGGACAATCCCTGACGATTCACACTGAACTAAACCAGAAGTTAGTACTAATAGACCTCATGGAAACTATTTTCCTTTCTCCATACCTGTAGTTGAGGTTGAGCCGGGCGACTCTGATAATTGTTGGGTTCTAGCAAGGAAATTGGTTGGCCAACCCTATAGGTGATGGCGCAAGTTGATCGAGAACTGATCCGGGAGGGATGACCAATGATTATGACTTAAATGTATATTTTTGAGCAGCTAAACTTTGAGCGTTAGTACGGGTATTCGGAAACAGCAAAAGCGAAGGCGGAAGCCAGGCATGACAGCTTACATAGTATGGCGGCACAACAGGGGCTGCCAACTTGTTTGCGTACGCATGATAGCGAATGAGGGCGCCTGAACATGTAATAGCCCCTAATGCGAATTTATTGAACATCGATCATTTCTTATCTGATTTATCGACGATTCAATTTTCGAAAATCAGCGAGAACTCACACCACAGGTTACAGCAAAGTTTCCATTTTACGGCTCAAAACTGAAAAAGGGCGAAGCTCTTTACCAGAGGTCCTTGGCGTGAAAACTACCCATTTCTTTGACTTTTTTATGACCTCTTGGCCAACCACAAACGTCCGAACATTACTACGGAAATCATACGTACGTTGATTGGTCGAGTATGAGAATATTCGGAAATTCATCCACTCGATTCAATCGAGATGTTCCCTCATTCAACAATCCTATGTTTTCTAACAGCTTGTAATCATGACCATGGGTTAGCATGTTTAGCCCAAAAACAGCCAAATACGTGGAGATCCCGATGGATTGATGAATATGGTTCCGCAGTGAACTGTTAATGCTACTTAAGTAGCAGTCCCAATCACGTTGGTCTGAGCGCAGGTATGATCGCAAAGCAGCATTGATGGATCTATTCACTCGCTCAGCCTCATTGGATTGTGGTGAGTATGCCGCTGTAAAACCATTTTTAAGAAGGTAAATTTGGTATAGTGGTCCAAAATTATAAAAATTCCTATGTTACCGCGAATTGTTCGAGGAAAGGGTCCAATAAAATCGAGGTATGGCCTCTGAAACGGCCTTTCGCTCCTTACTTGCAGACCCATCGCAGGTTTAAGGTCTTGCGTTGGGTGTTTACAGAATTGACAGGTCTCGCATTGGCGAATGTTATCTCTTACATCCACAACCATTCGTGGCTAAACACTTTAGCTATGCCACAATGTGATGCAGAAGGTTCGCGCAATTCTAATGGAACCACCAATTTCCAGTTCTTATCATCAGATCTAGTATATCCAGAAGAAAAGTTAGCTCGATAATCGAGGAAGCCGTCAACCACTTGATAGTCAGGTAACTCGGCCTTCGTATGTTTACCTATGAGCTCTTGATACGCTGCAGACTTAAAAGCATCGGAAGCTATTTCAATCTTAGGGACTATTTCAATATCCACGGCATTTATTTCGCCCTCGCCCTCACTCTTAAACGATCTCGATAAGGCGTCAGCTACCACATTTTCACTGCCTTTCCTATGTTCTATCAAAAAGTTGAAGCCTTGTGGTTTAATGGCCAATCGCGCAAGTCTACCGCTCAAATCTTTCTGGTTCATCAACCAGCGGAGACTTGCGTGACCCGTCACCACCTTGAATGGATGGCCATCAACATACATTCGAAACCTTTTTATAGCTAGCACCACTGCTAGGCACTCCAGCTCGGTAACTGAATAGTTACGCTGAGCTTTGTTGAGTTTCTTCGACATGTATGTGATGGGTCGCTCGAAGCCATTTTCGTCACATTGGGCTAACAAAGCGCCAACGCCATGGATAGACGCATCGCATTGCACGATGAACGGCCTATCATAGTCTGGGTGAACTAAGAATGAAGCGGAACAGAGCTTCGATTTGATACGTTCAAACGCTTCTTGTGCCCGATCATTCCACTCCAAGGACTTGCCTCGCAATAATTCGGTCAGTGGATGGACAACGGTTGATTATTCAGGTACGAATCGCTGGTACCAACCAGTCATCCCAAATAACCTTCTGAGTTGTCTTTGAGTTTTGGGGACTGGAAAGTTCGAAACTGGACGGAGCTTATCAGGATTAGTCTGAAAAGTACCCTCACCCACTATATAACCCAGAAATTCCACCTTGGTAAAGCCGCACTAACTCTTCTTTATATTTATAGTTAATCTTGCCTTTTGCAGTTGTGCAGCCACTTCAGCCAGATGGACTAGGTGTTCGTCGAAACTTGTTGACATAACCAGCAAGTCGTCTAAGTACACTAGTACTTGCGACTTCAACTGATACGGGATCACCTGATCCATCAAGCGACACATTGTTTATGGCGCGTTGCCACAATGTTGTTTTGGACCGTGATTTTGGATCCAAGCCAATTTGCCAGAAGGCATCCTTCAAGTCAATATTGGATATGCAATACACCGAGGGTAACCTACTTAACAAGCCTTCCAAATTGGGCATCGGGTATGCGTCCTTAATTGTAACACCATTGACTTTTCGGGAGTCTAGGCAAAATCGGACTTTGCCGGGTTTGATAAGTAGCACTGTTGGAGACTACCATGCTGAAGCCGGGCTTCCTTAATCCCTCCTAGATATAGCATTCGGTCTATCTCCGCACACAAAATTTTTTCACTGACAGGGGACAACGGATAAAATCTCAGCTTGATGGGGGTTGCACTGCCTGTATCAATTACATGTTCTACAAAGGTGGTCAGACCTAGTCCGTCTCGCTCCGATGTTGGAAAAGAATCTATAACTATCTGCAAGCGTGAAATTTGAGACTTTGTTAACGTCAAATCATCACAATTCCAGAATTTGGAACGATCGGTGGCTCTTAAAGCATTAACTTTTATCGCCTCATCAGTTTCTCCATCGGACAAACTAGCGGTTTCCTCTTCATGGGATATCGCGTTAATAGGCTTCGACCTATTACTATTGCGGAATGGTTCGTGCTTATGGCACTCTCTACGTAATGAGGCTAAAGATGAAGTTTCCACATGCAAAAGTCTCCTTAGGTTGTTTCTAACTTCAGCCACAATCTCCTCATCTGGAAAAGGTTCGCTCAAGGCGTCAGTGATAGCTAACTTGGCATCCAGAAAGTCATCGAAATTTTTACTACGACCCTGCTTACGTCTACGTAGAGCATCTTTTATGTCCCTTTCGGTTCTCTGATCTTTATAAATTTCCCTTAAACGAGTACATTGCATGAACCAATTCATGTCTTCATCAGACCTATGACACCGCCAATAAAAATTCATGGCGGGGCCCTGCAAACAAGAGATTTCCAAACTTATACAGTAGCTCAAAATTCTCGTTTAAACACTGTGAAGTCAAGCAGCCTTCACGATAAATAAAGTCTTCGACTGGAATGTCAGTCAAAGAGCCAGTAAACTTTCTATGCCAATTGCAGATGATACTAGAGGTTCGGTCTGGGTACTCGATATTCGCTTCACGGCGAACTGGAGAGCTGCTATCTCGAAAAGTCAAATGCCATTCTTGGGATGTTGTATCCAAACTCCGGCGTGGAATCACTGGAGGAACAGGAAAGTCCCACTCGAGCTGAGGTTCTTCTTGAGGTTCTCGCTGAACTACTAAAATTGATAAGCTGCGAGCCGCTGCACGGATTTCGTCTGTCAACGCTGCGGCCATGTTTATCCTATATGTCTCGAGGGAGTTACTCATAAGCTTCTGAATTCGCTTTTCTGACATACTATTCGATTGCGGTTGAGATTGGGCCTGCGGTTGTCTCGATGAGGGTCGAGATGACGTGTTTAAGCTAGGTCTTGGATTGCCACCTAAGTTGGAACGAGGATATGATAGGGTGTTTGGTCTATTTCTAGGAACAGCTCCTGTATTGGCGTTGTTTGCTGTGCTTTGAGAAGACCTTGGTTGCTGCGTACTATGCTCAGATAGTGTCTTACTTTGGTCATCTATTTGACTACGGTGGCATACATGTAGGCATAACGGACATGTTTCATTGCTGTCTACCCACACCATTAAACATTGTTGATGAAATTTGTGCTTACACGCAGTTCTAGAAGGTCGGTTTGGTCGCTCGTGTCCTTGCAAATGGTACACACAAGTGAAGGCTCGCGTTCATTTGGCAGGTTTGCCGTTAAGTTCTCTCTCTTCTTTGAAAGCGGTATTCAAACCGGTAAATCGATATTTATTTCAAAACGATATTTAATTCAAAACGGTATTCAGTTCATAAACCAGGGACTTGTCCACTAGCAAGTGTACTGCGTCGTAACTTATATAAATCGTAACATTTCCAAATTTAAAACAAGGTGCGTGTACCTATAATTGCGACCGACTGTCTAAAATAGGAACTTGACAAAATTTTTCAGCAAGAGCAAATCTCGATTTTAGTTGTTAAAAAGTAAGCCTTTGTCGATATCAAGAATATGTTATTTGGTAAGGAGCAAACTATCTAAGTTCAGATCCTTAACTCCTTAGCAATATACTTTCTATACATCTGAGGAAGTAATAAGTACTACTAGCATATTTTGTTAGAATATTCTAGCTTTTGGGCTATTGTTGGTATATCATATCATTCGGTCAGCTGGTGAACCATTGCTCATCACTGCAATTCAATAATGCTTATGTTATACCGAGTTTTGGCCAAATGGAGAAGTGAAAGGAAATGGAATGAAACTGAAGCTGGGAAGCGTGGGGATTATTCTAATTTAGACTTATTCTTCTTCTTTTATGGCCCCACGTTGTCGAGAACACGCTCTGTCTAAATGAGTGGCCGGCTGGGCTCAGATAAAATGGGGTGTTCTTGGTGCTCTCCCAATCATGCGCTACAGATTAAAGTGAGACAGAGCTTAAAGGAATTGCTAAACCATAGAATACAGGGCCTGGAAATAACACGATTTAATGGAGAACTAAGATGTTGTTGTTCTCCTCTATACCTGCCCTACCTTGCAAAACCTTGTGAGCTTATATGGTTCTGCCCAAATCATGACCCAAGTAAGCCTACTATGGATGCCCGTTAAAATTATATTTATTTCATGATTTTCGTTACACTTCTTCTCTTAAATTTAATTTCGGTATACAAATTCTGAAGACAAATCCAAGCAATATCATAGTAATACGGATATGAAATAGCAGATGGCGGTTGATCAAACTAGGAGTGTGCATTTTTTTTTTTTTTTATGCTTGATTGGTAATTATTGGATCTTCTCTTTAAGAGACTAACAATAATTTTTCAAATCTTAATCCAGAAACTATTTTGAAAACCATCCTCTATTGGAGGTAATCAGTCGCTGGATTGGTAGGTCGTTTCTTCGGAGACGAGAATGCGTAGCTAGCATGGTGAGAGATTTTGCAAGTTGGTTAGGGTGAGCAAGTAGATTCTCAGAATATTTGCGCATATGTTTGATGCGGCTTCTGACTAGGATACCAGTTCCGCCATGGGCTTTACCATCTGGGTGATTTGTGCCGTAAAATGCATATCCCGATAATTGGAAATTACATCGGTCCGTCAGATGAGTTTCCGCAAGAAGCAAGTCGATTTCGTTGTCTTGGAGAAATTTTGGATAACTCCACTTTGTGGCGACGAATGCCATTTGCATTCCAGAGTGATACTCTTAGGAGAGCCATTATTTGGGTTGTTGCGAAGCGAGCAGTTGAATGAGAAGGCCTTGCATTCTCATCTGTTCTTGCATTGCGTTTTGCATATACACCATAAAATCTTTCAGGGTTTGTTGTAACGATAGAATCATTACTTCTACAGGGTGCGCCATATAAAGTGTCGGTATTGCAACACTGAATAACTTTGACATTTACCAACCGATTGCTTTTGTTAGTCATGTTTTGGAAACATCAATCTAGTACAATTTTGACCATGGAACGCTTCACACCAAAACAACGTGCCGAAATATTGAAGGTGTTCATCGAAAATAATCGTTCAATTGTGCTAACTCAGCGTGCATATCGTCGATGACCGATGAGGCCCATTTCACGCTTTCTGGTGGTGTTAATAAGCAAAAATGTCGCATATGGGGCACGGAAAATCCACACCGCATCCATGAAATACCTTTACACGACCAAAAAGTGACTGTTTGGGCCGGCGTTTGCGCCAAAACCATCAAAACCGCAAAAAGGGCACATTTTGTTGTGGCCAATAAAGGCGGCCACTTGATTGATGTTGTGTTCAAAAAGTTGTCGAAATTGTACAGGACCAAATTAAAGGAACAAGATCAACATATAGCAATCGGTTGTTTGTGTTTTATATTTATTCAGTGTTGCCATACCGACACTTTATAGGGCGCACCCTGTAAGCTACTTTGGTTTGATGTTTGCTCCACATGTTTTGTTGTCAGAGTCAGCTCAGTTCGAGTTTCGTGTGAAATTGTTGCTTGTTTTAGGACGCTTGCGAAAGAAACGCCTTGGGTAGTAGACGATGGGGCAAAAGACGATCTCGTAGCTTTTGTGAAGAAGACTCCAGGGGTCGATTGCGAGGGTGTATACATATTAAGGTTTCCATTGGAACGAGCAAATTCCGTGCGCGTATTAATCCTGCTTTCGGATCTTTGTATACTTGGCAACCTTTGTAGTTTGCGGGGTGGTTCCTCCACAGTTACTGCATTTTTTGACTGATAGATCCTCCTTGTTTGCGGGGCATGAGGCAGTATTGTGCAGCTCTCCGCATGTCACACAAACACAGCGGTTCCTCTACAGTTACTCTGCGGTGCAATAAGTAAGGTAGTTTGTAAATTGGATGCACTTCATTTTTGTTAGGAGCTATGTCTTCCGGGCTCAGCTCAACTTTGAAAAGCGGATGGGGTTTTTTGTCTCTGTTTATTAAATTTATTACGGGCTTGACCTTAAATCCCTTTTCTTCCAAAGCATAAGCAACTTCCGTTGCAGGTACACTTGATTCAATACCTTTGATTACAACTTGTTGGCCTTTGCTACTTTTTAGTTGGTAGGTGTAGTAGCATTTATTTTCAGCTCTTAAACATTTTTCGGCAGCGCGATTGTCGTCATCGGTGTTAACTTGGAGCTTTGTTTCGCGTATGTTGCCTTTGCTGACGGATGTCACATAGAAGTTGTTATTGCCTATTAGCGAGACAAGTTTTGTTACTAGGACCGTGCAGCTGGTATCTCTAATGTAGATTGGCGGAGGCTTTGGTTTAGCGGCACTTACATCTTTTTCTTCACTCTCAACGTCAGACTGTTTGGCATGAATTAGGAACCTATTTCTAGTGAGGGATCTTTGTCCGCAGGCTTATCGCTTATTTTGTTCAATTTTGGTGAATTACCGCTTTTTTGTTTTGCGGGCTTAATTTTCGATTGTTTATTTTAACATACCGATCGATGCCGGTCTGCACATACGAACGGGTGGTGGGTGTTGTGCTCACTTGTGTATGTATTAGTGGGAGCGCGGGCTGAGTTGTAGCTGGTTGCTGCATAGTTGTTGTTGTTGAGGTTGATTGCGCTGGAGTAAGCGTTATCGTACTTATTGTTGCATTTGCCGAAAAGTACATCTTCGTGGGCTGAAGAGAGGGGGTGGGGCATTGGAAGCTCCACGTCGTGGTAGTAGTATGCGAGCTTACAGTCGCCGTGCTGGTGGGCTCGGGAGAGACAATTGCCAAATAAGGGATGTTGCGCTGTATAGAAAGCCAGCGATCGTCTTGTTGTTGTTGCATTTGGGCATTGAGTTGGCCCTTATGAATGTCCATTAAAGTCTTTTATAGAGAGTCGAAAGATTTTCTTTTCACAACTGATTTTAAAGATTTTACAACGAATTAAACCGGAGCTCGACATAAACACGTCTTCATACTTCAACCGACAGTGCAGCGATAGGGCAGCTGGAGATAAAACAAGTACTAAAGCCGTCGTGTGGCTTACCTAATGGGTCATGGTTCAGAACTGCTTTTGCGGGCTTATAATTTCTCTTACATAGGGTCGTACTTACAGCATGGTCCATCGGTGTCAGCAGGCCTGTTGATCGTGGATGCTGTTGTGGGAAAAGAGGCAAATACAAAAACTCTCACAAACAGTTTGTTCGACCTAGGAAAACACAAGGTTAAACGAAAATTAGTCCACTAGCAGGGATATGAAAATGCACAAAATTCAACAAACGTATTCTGATACTAGGTTAGTGATCCGTCATTTAGTCCTGAGGTAGAAAGTAGAGTCCGGATACTGAACGTGCACCACGTGGCCAGCCCTGGCTTGAGGTGTCTTGTATACACGGCGACTGCTGTCCCTTGATGGTGAGCACTATGTGGGCAGCTCGGCTACCAAATGTGAGGAGCAGCCGCGAAAAATGTTAGTGCTGCGCTCGTAGAGGAGCAGCGTATAGGGGACGCGTATTAAGGGCAATGTTGAGGTAGCGCCACCAGGCAGCATCTGCAGCGCCTCGTCCACTTGCGGGCGGCGCTGATGTAAATGTCCGACTATCCAGCTATGGCCAAGTCCATGCCTAGAGAATCCAATGAAAATATACACACTCTCTGGCTGGCACGGGCGATAACACCGCGTCGGTTGAAGATTGACGATGCGGCCAATTGCTAAGGGGTCAATGCGCAGTTGGATTATGGATGGAGTACCCACGAGGGCAATCCCTGACGATTCACACTGAACTACACCAGAAGTTAGTACTAATAGACCTCATGGAAACTATTTTCATTTCTCCATACCTGTAGTTAGGTAAAGCCGGGCGACAATGTTAATTGTTGGGTTCTAGCAAAGAAATTGGCTGGCTGACCCTATAGGTGATGGCGCAAGTTAATTGAGAACTGATCCGGGAGGGCGGATGACCAATAATTATGACTTAAATGTATATTTCTGAGCAGCTAAACTTTGAGCGTCAATAAGGGTATAAGAAACAGCAAAAGTGAAGGCGGAAGCCAGGCATAACAGCTTACATAGCATGGCGGCACAACAAGGGCTGCCAACTTGTTTGCGTACACATGATTGCGAATGACACTTTTAGCTTGAGATCTTTGGGGTCACACATAGACCTTAGGGTCCTTAATGAGGCCGTGTGAATATTTGGGGACGTTTGACTTAGAAATCAAGGAGGATTTTTGACGTTTTGGCAAATGCCAATAATTGTTTTGGGGGCCTCTTGGCCGCTTCCTCCAAAGAAGAGAACGGTGGGCTGTGCAGAATTTTTAATCTTATCATGGCAATTGCTGGGCAGCTGCAAATGAGATGTTCTAGAGTTTCTGCGGCTTCAGGTTAAATGCATTTCCTGCAGGTGTCCTCTGTCGTTATGCCTAGCTTTATCGCATGAGCGGCTGCTAGACAGTGTCCCGTAAGTATGCCACCGACCAGTCTACAGTCTCCTCTCTGGAGCTGTAGCAGATAGTGCGCAATTGTTATGTCTCTTGTCTCGCACATAATTTAATAGATTCTGCATCCGCCTCTGTTTTCCCACCCAACCTCTGCTTCTTTCTCTGCTTTCTCCTCCATCTTGCTGTTGAGCGTCTATATGGAGATAGGTTTGTTTAGTGTTGCTTCTTGGCCGAGTACGACTCCGGCTTTTGCAAGACTGTCTGCCATCTCGTTTCTATCGATTGCCCGATGGCTGGGAATCCAGTAAACTTGCACCTTTCTAAAGATGCTGAGGAAATCTAGTGCTTGCCTGCTCGCCAGGACCCTTCTGGAGTTGATGGAGAGTCCTTGCATTGCCTTGATTGTCGCTTGGCTGTCCACGTAGATATTTATTTGGTTGTATGGAGCGTGAATTTCCGCCAACTCCGCTGCTTTCCTTATTGCGAAGACTTCCGCCTGGAATATGGTGCAGTGGTTTGGCAGTTTGTATGAGAGCTTTATTTCTGGCTCTGCACAGTATACGGCGGCTCCGACTCCTAGGTCCATCTTTGAGCCGTCTGTAAAGAGGTGCGTTGCTTCTTGGGCCAGTTCTGTACGCCAGTCTTCTGGTCCTAATAGTGCAGATGTGCATATTGGGTTGATCTTTGGGATAATGTAGTCCGTGCTACTATTGATCTCTCTACCAACTATGCTGTGTCCATAGCTTTGTAGCGCCATGGTGCCTGTCGCACATAGACGTTGGGCGGTCTTTTGTGCCAGAAGGCGTGCTTGGATGTCCAGAGGGTTGACACCTAAGATGTGTTCTAATGCTTTGGTTGGAGTGGACCTCAGCGCCCCCGTAATACAGACCAGTGCCTGTCGCTGGGTCTTCTCCATCAGCTTTAGGCCTGCCACCATACCAGTATGCCGTGTAGCAGTATCGGTCGTATTACTGAAATGAAAAGCCAGTGCATCAGACTTGGAGATAGGCTCAAAGCGCTACTCAGCATCTTCTGGGATTAATATAGTGCGTTGGTCGCCTTCTTTACTCTGTCTTCCACATTTGGCTTCCATGCAGTTTACCACCGATTACTACTCCAAGGTATTTAACGTTAGCGATATTCCGTTAATCTTTGGTGGAGTCCATTCCGGAACCTTGTATCTCTTGGTAAAGAGAATGAGGTTCGTTTTCTCCGCACTAATACTAAGTCCGGCTTCTGTAGCCCATTTAAGTATCTCTTTGAGTGTAGAGTCAAAGAACGAGCTGAATGTCGATGGACATTTTCCAATTATGCTTATGTCGTCGGCATATGCGGTTATCTTGGGTGCTTTCCTGCGGAATTTCATTGGCAGTTCAATAACCACAAGGTTCCACAGAAGGGGTGACAGTGCTCCGCCTTGAGGCGTGCCGCCCTGTGCCTCCTTCGTCATGGTTGTGGTGCCCCACTCGGCTTGTACTCTTCTACACATCAGCAGTTTGTATATCCACGAGACCAAAGCCTTATGTATTGATACAGGTCTTAGGCTGCGTGTTATCGCCTCCGTGAAGACGTTGCTGAATGCACCAGATATATCAAGGACTGCTCCCAAGGCATACTCTTTTTGGTACATAACTTTCTCGATAGTGGCTACTAGGAAGTGTAACGCTGTGGTCTTTTGGCTGCACGTGACTGCACTTCCCCGCTTTGGGTAGAAACACAACACGTGCTGTCCTCCAGGCCACAGGTACACCCACCACAGGCAAGCTTCAAAAATGGACTGTAGCCATGGTACGACGAGACCTTTGGTCGTTTTTAGCATGGCGGGAATTATGCCATCCAATCCGGGGGATTTGTAGCTCGCGAACGAGTCGATCGCCCATCGGATTTTTCCTGGAGTGACTAAGTTGGTTGGGATGTTAGTTTGTTGAGTGTTAAGGTGACTATAGTGCAGCCCGGGAAGTGTGCATCGAGGAGAGCGCATGTAGCTTTCTTGCTGCTTTCTGTCCAGTCTTTTACTTCGTCCGTTTTTAGTTGACTCTGCATGGGTGGCTGCTTTGAAAGCAGCTTCCTGGGTCTGGCTATTTCCAAGACCTTCTCTATGCTGGAGCAGAAGGTTCTCCACGAATGTTGCTTGGCCTTCCTTACTTCTTTTTTCAATAAGCGAAGTGTTATCTTGTACTCCTTTCAGATGATCGCTTCATCCGCTAGTTCGGCGGGTTTGTAGCATTCTTGACCGTTCTTCCTCCGCTTTTTCAACTCTGGGGTCCACCAGGGGAGTCTGGTTCTTCTTTTTGTAACTGTGAGCTTACTAGAGGGCTTTTATGCAACGATGAGATTGACAGTGAGCGTCTTCACGGACTTCTCAATATCTTCCACCGAGCAGATGGGCGTTGACGTCGGCAGTTTTGATTCCACTGTCTTAAGGTACTTCACCCAGTCGGTATTCCGAGGGTTCCTATAGACCTTTCTAGTTTGACAATAGTCGAATTGGATCTTGAACTGGTCGAAGTACTTGTGGTCGGAGAAGGAGGGCTTATCAAGAACTCTCCATTGTGACGCCTGAGTACTGTTCCCTAAGGTGATGGTTAAGTCTAGGACGTTGGCCGAGGCTGGTCCCACATATGTGGGTACGTCTCCAACGTTTTCTACACTTAGACTGGTTTGAATGATAAAATGTAAGAGAGACTCACCTCTGTCGTTGATGTCCGGGCTGCCCCACACAGTGTGGAGTGCGTTGGCGTCAGTTCCGATGACGAGGGGTTGCTTCTTGTAGCTTGGCAGTCCTTGCTCTACTTACTACGGTGGAGTAAAAGATGTTGTAGTTTTGTGACTTTAGCCCGGACCCTGTTTCCCGCCGCTATCCAAGGTTCCTGAACTAAAGCCACATCGGCGGGCCCTTCATCCAAGGTTAAAAGGAGGTCCGCCGAATCGATTTTGCTCTTATGCAAGTTGACCTGGAGGACCTTCAACTGCATCACTGGTGTCCGCATCCTCCGGTCTCGATGGGTCAGCCTGCAAGGTTGTATCGCCATCCTCGTCTTCCTCCGCAGACAGTTCTGCCCCCGTTATATCGAGGCTGCTGGCTTTTTTGACCATCATATCGATGCCGAGGTTGTTCTCCATCTCTCCAGCCTCTAATGTGTGCACATTAGTGTCCTCGGGGCGGCGTTTCTTGAGAAGTAGGTGCACGCTACTTACTCCCCATGCCATCGTCCCAAATCTTATGTAGAGCAAATCCTCGGCCTCCATGTTGATCTGGAGGACCACGTGCTGCCTGTTTTTGTGGGGAATATATTAATAAAAAGCAAATGTTTTTCTTTTTGTTGGTCTATTTACTAGATGTTAAAATCCCTACAGCTAGTTCTACACGGAAAAAATCACATCTCACCACAAACGGCTAATGCCTATAACTAAAAATCAACATACACCACAATATAAGTTGCTCTCAAGAGCAACAGTAAATTGTACAAATTTAGTAAAGGGGTGCTATATTAAAATAAACAATGTGTTCGCGTTCCGATTTCGTCAGTCCTAAATTATAGTTAGCTCATAAGAAACACATCACTAATGTGATCAGGTTGTTATCGAAATGAGAGTGTCATCTCTAAACAGGCTAGGTAGATATATATATACGTGTTTAAGCGCTAAAAAGTTGAGTTGAAAACCGAAGTTCAGAAAGTGTGAAATAAAGTTCTAAGATTTGAGTGAAACACCCCCAAGTTGTCGGCACTTATTTTGGAGCAGCCTGGATAGCCACCCCACTACATTAATTTTGGTCCTCACGAACCGGATAATTAACGCAAGCCAGCAAGCAACGGTGGAGCCAGCCCCAAAAAAGTTAAGTGCGAATTTCATTATTTATATATGTGTATATTTTCAATTGCAAATTGCCACTACGTTAGGTTCAGCCAAACCATTGGCCGTTGCATTGTTCTTGGCAATTTCCGTGCTTAAATATACACATATATATGCACATTCCAGTGCACATTCCTTTGCTACATACACATATGCAGGCAATTTTTCCCTCCAAATATAAAAAAAATTGTTGTCCAATCCTACATACATACATCCTCATATATACCCACACATATGTTGTGTTCACTGCTGCTGATACAACACTCGATTTCATCCTCCAATTTGTCTGTTGAATTGGCGTTTTTTTTCCAACCATTCGCTCTCTTGATTCGGGGTCAAAATTTCAGTCTTGAAATCATACGCGTGAGCCAAGTATGCCAATAGGGGACGAACCAAAGAAAAAGATTCTGTTGTCAAGAGAAAAAGGGGGGAACGCAGTTTCAGTTCCAGCAACCAAAGTCACCGTGGCAACTGCATCAATGGCTCAGGCAGCTTTAGACAAGTTCGTCGCTACCACTGACAGGCTTAGCCAGTTCGAAGCGAGAACTAACACCCCAGGCGATTCCGCTCCCTCAGTCTACCAATGTCAAGTCCAACGAGACCATGTCCGATCGCTATGGGAAAAGGTAGAACAGGAGTATGAATGTTGCTCGGCCGTAATTACTGAGGAGGAAGTTTTTGACTACCTTCCGGTCATGCAAGCCAAGTCCCCATTGACCAATGATGGCTTTTCCTCGGCATGGGAAAGTCTGTCAGAAAGGTTTGACAATCCAAGGCTCCTTGTTAATAGCCAGCTGAAGATTATGCTGAATTGGTCGCCGATCCCACAAGAGTCCGGGGCCTCCTTTAAAGATCTACAGAGCACAATCCAAGGGTGCCTGAAGGCTTTAAAGCTGGCCAAGGTGGATACTGCTAGCTGGGATTGTCTTCTTGTATATCTTGTTTCTTCCAAATTACCAAAGTCGACTATAGCGTTGTGGGAACAATCCCTCCAAAGCAAGTCTGACATTCCAACCTGGATTGAACTCAATACATTCCTGCTCGAGCGCTATCGCACTTTGGAAGCTATTGAGGACCCTAAACCTAGTACTAGCTCACACATCCAACAGAAGGCCGGCCGAAAGGACCCGGTGACTAAGGTTGTCAATGCAAAGCCGCAGTCTTGCCATCGCCAGTGCGCCTTTGTGCTCGGTTCCTGCAAATGTCGGTCAATGATTGGAGTGCTTACATTCGGAAGAGACGATTATGTTTGAATTGCTTCGCAAGGGGGCATCAACTCAAAGACTGCAAGAGCACCCATAATTGTTTCCAGTGCAAACGTCGTCACAATACTCTCCTGCATCGTGGCGACTCTGCAGCACCCTCTAGTAATCCTGTTTCATCCAACTCTTCAAACCATCAAATACAGTCCACATCCGTAAACCCAATTTCGAACGTCCAAGTCCACCTAGCTACAAACTCACAAGGGGTCCTTATTGGTACGGCGCTTGTGAACATTATGCATCTGGGTAACAATTACCAAACACGAGCTTTGATAGACTCTGGTTCCGAAGCAACCTTCATAACAGAGCGTCTTTTGCACGCAATAAAGCTCCCTTACCAGACAGGCGAATCTTTAGTCTCGGGCCTCAACTGCACGGTAGCCGCTCGATCACAGAAGTTGTGCACCGTGACAATTGGGTCTCTTGCCCATTCAAACCGCCAAGTCTCAACTTCCGCATATGTGCTTTCGCAGTTATCAGGCAATCTGCCGTCGCACACGATTCCTCGGAATGTTTTACAAGATTTTCCTAATATCTGTCTGGCTGATCCGAATTTTTACAAGAGTTCTCAAATAGATGTCCTTATTGGCGCAGATATTCTTCCCCAAATCTTGCTAGAAGGCTTAAAGCCAAATATCTGCGGTACTCTCTTAGGCCAGAAGACGATTTTCGGGTGGATTCTCACCGGTCCACTAGGGCCAACGGCACAAAGATCTATATCTTCCTTTTCAATGCAAGTCGTGCCAACTTCAGAGATACGGTTAGATGAACTCCTTACAAAGTTTTGGGTGGTGGAGGATCTTCCGAAAAAACCTGTCAGTGATACTACTACAAGAAGCGCTTCCGGGAAATATGTTGTCACATTACCGTTTAATCCAAGAGTACTTAGACCTGGATCACATGAGACAGGTGCCAGCGTGTGACGACTCTGCTAGTTTTTACCTTCCGCATCACGCAGTGATCAAGCCAGAGAGCTCTACTACCCAAGTGTGAGTAGTGTTTAACGCCTCCAGCCCTTCCACTAATGGCAAGAGTTTGAATGACACTCTTCATGCCGGGCCTGTTCTTCAGTCTGATTTGACCATTCAGATTTTGAAATGGCGATATTTTAAGTATGTGTTCAACGCTGACATCACTAAAATGTACAGGCAAGTTCTTGTCCATTCTTAGCATACGCCTTTCCAGCGCATTTTATTTCGTAACAAAGATGGTGAATTGTGCGATTTTGAGCTCCTAACTGTGACTTTTGGTGTCAATTTTGCTCCTTTTCTCGCAATCCGAGTGCTCCAACAGCTTGCAGAGGATGAGCAGGATAGGTATCCGCGCGCTAGCAACATTATCCGTAAGCACATGTACGTCGACGATGTCCTAGCCGGAGCACACGACGAAGTGGAAGCTCGTCAGTCAATCACAGATCTTTGTGAGGCTCTCCTTACAGCAGGCTTCCCATTGAGAAAGTGGACGGCCAATCAAAAGGAAGTGCTTCGGGATATCCCCAAAGAACACTTGCTTAACTCCGATTTCCTTGAGATTGACGAAGCAAGCACAGCTAAGACGCTAGGCATCCGATGGAAAGCGACTTCCGATGAATTTTTCTTTGTTCCGGCACCCCTTGAGCTGCAACTCTCCTATACAAAGCGCGAGGTCCTTTTGCAAATTTCGAAACTATTCGATCCAGCTGGCTGGCTTGCTCCCTTCATTATTAGCTCAAAGATTTTCATGCAGGAAATATGGCTGCAAGAGATTGGATGGGACGATCAGCTGCCCGCCGATCTTCTCCAGAAATGGCGTGAGTTTCTTCTCAGCTATAAGGCGCTGAGCGAAGTCAGAGTCCCCAGGTGGGTCGGTAGCCAGCCAGGTGCAAAAGTTGAGCATCACGGGTTTTGCGATGCATCGCAACGGGCATATGGGGCTGCTATTTATGTTCGCGTCTAGTTTGAGCAGCAAATTTTCGTCCAACTCCTTACAGCTAAGACACGAGTAGCTCCGGTCAAGACCGTTTCACTTCCACGCCTAGAGTTGTGTGGCGCAGTCCTCTTATCCGAGATGGTAGAGGCTCTATTATCCGATATGCCTACCAATAGTTCCGACTTTTATTTGTGGACAGATTCTACTATTGTCCTAGCTTGGCTGCGCAAAACCCCATGTCAATGGACTACGTTTGTGGCCAATCGAGTCGCAAAGATCAGCGAATCCACAAACATTGAGGACTGGCATCACGTGCGCTCAGAACACAACCCTGCAGACCTAGCGAGCCGAGGCATTCCTTCACAGGACCTCATTCATAACCAGTAGTGGTGGAGCGGACCGGAATGGTTACGGCTGCCGCAGTGTTCATGGCCGCTGTCGACAGAGGCGGTTCCTGAAACTGACCTCGAAAAGCGCGCTATGAAGACCCAATTCGCAAAAAGACCAGAATTGGAAGATCTGCTAGCACGTTTTTCCGATTTCGGACGCGCAATTCGGGTGATTGCATACGTCAAGCGTTTTGTCCGGTATTGCCAGAGGAGGCCAAAAAGCTCTGATAGTAAAATTACGAGTGAGGAGCTAAAAGAAGCACAGCGAGCCCTCCTAGTCAATACGCAGCGCTTACATTTTGAATCTGAGATCCGCTATTTGACTGAGAAGCGACCCGTCCATTCCTCCAGTTCCATTTTATGTTTGAACCCATTCCTCAATCAAACCGGGATTCTCAAAGCATGCGGGCGTTTCAGGGCTTCCGCGTCTCTGAAATACGATGAGCAGCATCCCATCCTACTTCACGCAAAATGCCAGTTTTCGCGCCTTCTTGCCAATTTCACTCACAAGATTACTCTCCACGAAGGTAATCAATTGATGGTGCGCTTGATGCGATCCAGATACTGGATCCCTAAGATCAAGACCTTGGTAAGAGCTGTAACAGGTGCATGCAAGGTGTGTGATATCTATCGAAAGAAGCTCCAAACGCAGTTGATGGGTGACCTGCCCGTCGAACGTGCATCCTTCTCTCGACCATTTACATATACTGGCGTTGACTTTGCAGGTCCCTTTGATGTAAAAAATTACACAGGCAGGGCCTGCCTTATCACCAAAGGATACGTATGCGTGTTTGTGTGCTTCGCCACCAAAGCTAACCATTTGGAAGTAACCTCAGATTTAACGACTGAGAAATTCCTAGCTGCTTTTGCCCGGTTTATAGCCAGAAGAGGCTGTCCATACCGTATCCACTCCGACAACGGGAAAACGTTCGTCGGTGAGGCAAAGCAACTCTCGCGTGACTTTCTAGAAGCACTTAAAACTTCCGTAACAGCTGCGTATAGCCACAATAGCATATCCTGGCGTTTCATACCTCCTGGAGCACCACACATGGGAGGGCTCTGGGAAGCGGGCGTGAAGAGCTTCAAGACCTTGTTTTATAAATCCACAGCGGTCATGAAGTACACTTTCGAGGAACTCTCCACCCTGCTAGCTAGAATTGAAGCGTGCCTCAACTCGAGGCCCTTATCTCCAATGTCCGAAGATCCTACGGATTTGTTGGCGCTTACACCAGGCCATTTCCTCATTGGTGGCCCTCTGCTTTCCACAGCCGAACCAGAAATTAAGGAGTCGGCCCTTTCTATTATAAATCGATGTCGCCGCCTGAAAGCTCTTAGTCAGCAATTCTGTCTTCGGTGGAAAGAAGAATATTTAAAAGAATTGCTTAAGAGGAGTAAATGGCAACAGCCAGAGAAGGATATGAGGGTCGGCGATATGGTCGTCGTAAAAGAGGACAATCTTCCGTCCAATGAATGGCGCCTCGGTCGAGTTCACGCAGTGTATCCGGGCGCCGATAATAGAGTCCGGGTTGTAGATGTTAACACCACGCGTGGCGTTATTCGGCGACCGATTGCAAAGTTATTACTCCTTCCTACCCAAAACCTCGAACCTCAAGAATAATTCCAAATCCAAAATTTATCCATTTGTAGTGGTCCTACTTTATTGTTAACTCTAGATCCTAGTACTAATTCTATTTTTCTTTACGTATTTCTACCGGCCAGTTCCGAAGATTAAGATGGCACCTCGTCCTCGGGATGTACGCGCTTTGGAGAGCAGACGTTCTCGAGGAATTCAATCCTTCCGCTGCCGAGTATGCTCTGGAATCCATCCTCTTCGGAAGTGTCGTCGATTTCTCCGCCTCAGCACCGAGAAGCGGCTTCGCGCAGTACTGGTGAACAAGTACTGCGCAAACTGTCTGGCGCATCAGCATTCAGGTAACTCATGCCGCAGTGGCGATAAATGTCGCATTTGCCATCAGGACCATCACTCGCTCTTGCACATGCGTGAGCACCAATCGCCATCTGCATCAGAGCGGTCCCACGCTCCGATTCCTCCTCCATCCATGTCGGTCCTTCTCCAACACCAGAGTACCAAGGTCCTTCCGACGGCATCGGTTCTCATCGATAATGGGAAGACCTTATACGACACGAAGGCACTACTCGATCCGTGCACTCCATTCAGCCTCATCGATTCCTCCTTGGCGTCAGCATTTCACCTCTCCACAACTAATGTTGGCTCCGAGAAGGTCTGCACGGCCGTAATCCGGTCAGGAATCCAGGCTGAGTTTCGTCCGGAGGTTGTTCTTAAGGTTGTGTCCCAGTACGCCTTTCGAACTCCTTCGCGCGCGCTAGGTGACAGCGTCAAAGCGAAGTTCAACAACTTGCGTCTGGCCGATGAGCGTTTTTATCTTCCATCAACGGTATCCTTGGTGCTCGGAGCAGATGTTCTGAACTTCGGTTTTCAACTCAACTTTTTAGCGCTTAAACACGTATATAAATATCTACCTAGCCTGTTTAGAGATGACACTCTCATTTCGATAACAACCTGATCACATTAGTGATGTGTTTCTTATGAGCTAACTATAATTAAGGACTGACGAAATCGGAACGCGAACATCCCGGCCGCCTTGCATTCTTTTCTCAACTTCCGCATATGTGCTTTCGCAGTTATCAGGCAATCTGCCGTCGCACACGATTCCTCGGAATGTTTTACAAGATTTTCCTAATATCTGTCTGGCTGATCCGAATTTTTACAAGAGTTCTCAAATAGATGTCCTTATTGGCGCAGATATTCTTCCCCAAATCTTGCTAGAAGGCTTAAAGCCAAATATCTGCGGTACTCTCTTAGGCCAGAAGACGATTTTCGGGTGGATTCTCACCGGTCCACTAGGGCCAACGGCACAAAGATCTATATCTTCCTTTTCAATGCAAGTCGTGCCAACTTCAGAGATACGGTTAGATGAACTCCTTACAAAGTTTTGGGTGGTGGAGGATCTTCCGAAAAAACCTGTCAGTGATACTACTACAAGAAGCGCTTCCGGGAAATATGTTGTCACATTACCGTTTAATCCAAGAGTACTTAGACCTGGATCACATGAGACAGGTGCCAGCGTGTGACGACTCTGCTAGTTTTTACCTTCCGCATCACGCAGTGATCAAGCCAGAGAGCACTACTACCCAAGTGTGAGTAGTGTTTAACGCCTCCAGCCCTTCCACTAATGGCAAGAGTTTGAATGACACTCTTCATGCCGGGCCTGTTCTTCAGTCTGATTTGACCATTCAGATTTTGAAATGGCGATATTTTAAGTATGTGTTCAACGCTGACATCACTAAAATGTACAGGCAAGTTCTTGTCCATTCTTAGCATACGCCTTTCCAGCGCATTTTATTTCGTAACAAAGATGGTGAATTGTGCGATTTTGAGCTCCTAACTGTGACTTTTGGTGTCAATTTTGCTCCTTTTCTCGCAATCCGAGTGCTCCAACAGCTTGCAGAGGATGAGCAGGATAGGTATCCGCGCGCTAGCAACATTATCCGTAAGCACATGTACGTCGACGATGTCCTAGCCGGAGCACACGACGAAGAGGAAGCTCGTCAGTCAATCACAGATCTTTGTGAGGCTCTCCTTACAGCAGGCTTCCCATTGAGAAAGTGGACGGCCAATCAAAAGGAAGTGCTTCGGGATATCCCCAAAGAACACTTGCTTAACTCCGATTTCCTTGAGATTGACGAAGCAAGCACAGCTAAGACGCTAGGCATCCGATGGAAAGCGACTTCCGATGAATTTTTCTTTGTTCCGGCACCCCTTGAGCTGCAACTCTCCTATACAAAGCGCGAGGTCCTTTTGCAAATTTCGAAACTATTCGATCCAGCTGGCTGGCTTGCTCCCTTCATTATTAGCTCAAAGATTTTCATGCAGGAAATATGGCTGCAAGAGATTGGATGGGACGATCAGCTGCCCGCCGATCTTCTCCAGAAATGGCGTGAGTTTCTTCTCAGCTATAAGGCGCTGAGCGAAGTCAGAGTCCCCAGGTGGGTCGGTAGCCAGCCAGGTGCAAAAGTTGAGCATCACGGGTTTTGCGATGCATCGCAACGGGCATATGGGGCTGCTATTTATGTTCGCGTCTAGTTTGAGCAGCAAATTTTCGTCCAACTCCTTACAGCTAAGACACGAGTAGCTCCGGTCAAGACCGTTTCACTTCCACGCCTAGAGTTGTGTGGCGCAGTCCTCTTATCCGAGATGGTAGAGGCTCTATTATCCGATATGCCTACCAATAGTTCCGACTTTTATTTGTGGACAGATTCTACTATTGTCCTAGCTTGGCTGCGCAAACCCCCATGTCAATGGACTACGTTTGTGGCCAATCGAGTCGCAAAGATCAGCGAATCCACAAACATTGAGGACTGGCATCACGTGCGCTCAGAACACAACCCTGCAGACCTAGCGAGCCGAGGCATTCCTTCACAGGACCTCATTCATAACCAGTAGTGGTGGAGCGGACCGGAATGGTTACGGCTGCCGCAGTGTTCATGGCCGCTGTCGACAGAGGCGGTTCCTGAAACTGACCTCGAAAAGCGCGCTATGAAGACCCAATTCGCAAAAAGACCAGAATTGGAAGATCTGCTAGCACGTTTTTCCGATTTCGGACGCGCAATTCGGGTGATTGCATACGTCAAGCGTTTTGTCCGGTATTGCCAGAGGAGGCCAAAAAGCTCTGATAGTAAAATTACGAGTGAGGAGCTAAAAGAAGCACAGCGAGCCCTCCTAGTCAATACGCAGCGCTTACATTTTGAATCTGAGATCCGCTATTTGACTGAGAAGCGACCCGTCCATTCCTCCAGTTCCATTTTATGTTTGAACCCATTCCTCAATCAAACCGGGATTCTCAAAGCATGCGGGCGTTTCAGGGCTTCCGCGTCTCTGAAATACGATGAGCATCCCATCCTACTTCACGCAAAATGCCAGTTTTCGCGCCTTCTTGCCAATTTCACTCACAAGATTACTCTCCACGAAGGTAATCAATTGATGGTGCGCTTGATGCGATCCAGATACTGGATCCCTAAGATCAAGACCTTGGTAAGAGCTGTAACAGGTGCATGCAAGGTGTGTGATATCTATCGAAAGAAGCTCCAAACGCAGTTGATGGGTGACCTGCCCGTCGAACGTGCATCCTTCTCTCGACCATTTACATATACTGGCGTTGACTTTGCAGGTCCCTTTGATGTAAAAAATTACACAGGCAGGGCCTGCCTTATCACCAAAGGATACGTATGCGTGTTTGTGTGCTTCGCCACCAAAGCTAACCATTTGGAAGTAACCTCAGATTTAACGACTGAGAAATTCCTAGCTGCTTTTGCCCGGTTTATAGCCAGAAGAGGCTGTCCATACCGTATCCACTCCGACAACGGGAAAACGTTCGTCGGTGAGGCAAAGCAACTCTCGCGTGACTTTCTAGAAGCACTTAAAACTTCCTTAACAGCTGCGTATAGCCACAATAGCATATCCTGGCGTTTCATACCTCCTGGAGCACCACACATGGGAGGGCTCTGGGAAGCGGGCGTGAAGAGCTTCAAGACCTTGTTTTATAAATCCACAGCGGTCATGAAGTACACTTTCGAGGAACTCTCCACCCTGCTAGCTAGAATTGAAGCGTGCCTCAACTCGAGGCCCTTATCTCCAATGTCCGAAGATCCTACGGATTTGTTGGCGCTTACACCAGGCCATTTCCTCATTGGTGGCCCTCTGCTTTCCACAGCCGAACCAGAAATTAAGGAGTCGGTCCTTTCTATTATAAATCGATGGCGCCGCCTGAAAGCTCTTAGTCAGCAATTCTGTCTTCGGTGGAAAGAAGAATATTTAAAAGAATTGCTTAAGAGGAGTAAATGGCAACAGCCAGAGAAGGATATGAGGGTCGGCGATATGGTCGTCGTAAAAGAGGACAATCTTCCGTCCAATGAATGGCGCCTCGGTCGAGTTCACGCAGTGTATCCGGGCGCCGATAATAGAGTCCGGGTTGTAGATGTTAACACCACGCGTGGCGTTATTCGGCGACCGATTGCAAAGTTATTACTCCTTCCTACCCAAAACCTCGAACCTCAAGAATAATTCCAAATCCAAAATTTATCCATTTGTAGTGGTCCTACTTTATTGTTAACTCTAGATCCTAGTACTAATTCTATTTTTCTTTACGTATTTCTACCGGCCAGTTCCGAAGATTAAGATGGCACCTCGTCCTCGGGATGTACGCGCTTTGGAGAGCAGACGTTCTCGAGGAATTCAATCCTTCCGCTGCCGAGTATGCTCTGGAATCCATCCTCTTCGGAAGTGTCGTCGATTTCTCCGCCTCAGCACCGAGAAGCGGCTTCGCGCAGTACTGGTGAACAAGTACTGCGCAAACTGTCTGGCGCATCAGCATTCAGGTAACTCATGCCGCAGTGGCGATAAATGTCGCATTTGCCATCAGGACCATCACTCGCTCTTGCACATGCGTGAGCACCAATCGCCATCTGCATCAGAGCGGTCCCACGCTCCGATTCCTCCTCCATCCATGTCGGTCCTTCTCCAACACCAGAGTACCAAGGTCCTTCCGACGGCATCGGTTCTCATCGATAATGGGAAGACCTTATACGACACGAAGGCACTACTCGATCCGTGCACTCCATTCAGCCTCATCGATTCCTCCTTGGCGTCAGCATTTCACCTCTCCACAACTAATGTTGGCTCCGAGAAGGTCTGCACGGCCGTAATCCGGTCAGGAATCCAGGCTGAGTTTTGTCCGGAGGTTGTTCTTAAGGTTGTGTCCCAGTACGCCTTTCGAACTCCTTCGCGCGCGCTAGGTGACAGCGTCAAAGCGAAGTTCAACAACTTGCGTCTGGCCGATGAGCGTTTTTATCTTCCATCAACGGTATCCTTGGTGCTCGGAGCAGAAAACCCCCAGTAAGCAACCAGCAGCTGGGACTTCCATTGCGGCAACAAAGGGTAATAGGATAATTTGCAACAGGGCCGTGGTGTACACCAGACCTGATCCGGCAACCACTAGACAGGAAGATAAGGGTAAGGTATTCCGTATCCTAAATCGTCTGGCTACCAGCCGAATCGGGAAGGACCAGACGTCCAAGGAAAACTATGCCAAAGTTCAGTATGAAATATCCTGGGCTAAAGAGGTTCTACCGAACTTCTCTTTAGAGATGGCTAAACCCACAGAGCCCTCCGTCACAAATGAGGATCGGAACATAGAGGACACCCACGCTGAAGAGGCATCTTCGTCAAAAAGGGATCGGTCTATGGATGATCAGCGACCACCATCTTCCAAACGACCGAAAACTTTCGGAGCCCCTCTCCGGGTCTTCTTCGCTGAGATGAACTGGGGCAATCCTTTCGGCAGAATCCCAAGACACCACTGGAAGTGGATTGAGGCGGTAATAAGCCGTGTCACCCTTGATCTACTGCTGGAGAGCCCAGGAACACCTCCATGCTGCTATAGCGTAGGCTGGTTCCAAGGAATTATCCGATTTTTAGCCTGTGAGGACGGTCAGCAGATCTTTACAAGGCCGCCATCGACAAGGTTGGCGAAGCGTATCCGGGTGCGCGGCAGAAGATTGTCGAGGCCAAACACATACTTTTCTGCCCGAGAGCCCGAGTGTGGTTACCCGTACACCCTGCGGAACCGGAAAAAATACTGCAGCTGATGAGAATGCTTTACCCAAGCGCTCCCTCCAGCATGTGGAGGGTGATCAAAGTCGAGCACTCAACCAGGGCAACCACTCTGGTCACTTTCAAAATAGACAAAGAATCTGCAGAGTACTTAACCAAGTAAAGCGGAACCTTAAACTCTGGGTTCCAGAGGGTATACATGAAAGATTGCAACTTCTACTTCGCTTATCCTCAGGCGAAGTAGATATAGTACTTGTCCAAGAGCCGTGGATTTCTGGTGACAGACACCCATATACAACCTTTTCTTCACCAAGGGTAAGGGTAAAATTCTAACATGTATTTTAACCAAAATACGTTTAAAAACACTTTTAGTTCCTCAGCTTAGTGATGGCGACATCACAACGGTCAGCCTGGAACTGAGGGATTCAACTATCAGGCTGGTATCTTATTATCTGGCACATGACAGCAAGAGCCCACCACCACCAAAGAATTTCCAAGACCTTGTTGGAAGCAGCAACACCAACAATAGCCTCATACTAGGAGGCGATGCCAAATTCCACCACACACTATGGGGCAGCACAGACATTAACGAGCGAGGTGAGTCATTCTACAATTACCTTCTGCAAACTTACTTGCAAATTGCCAATAGGGGTGTTGACCCAATTTTCTTAACCATAATTAGGAGAGTCTTAGACGTCACACTCATCTCTGACAACCTTTATGACCAGATGGTATCATGGGAGGTGCTACTCATTCTCTGAACTTGTACTAACAAACAAATGTCCTTCAGCCAAGAGGATTCAAAATCCAAAGAATACCAAATGATAGGTACACAATAAACTTTTGGTTCAAAAGCTTAAAACCTCCCCACCATTTACACCAAGTTCGGGGAAACATATAGACGAGCTTGTAGAAACGCTTACCAAGGCGTTCAATAAGGCCTGTCCCCCTAGAAAAATAAAATTTACCTTAAACCCCCGTGGTGGTCTGCGAGAAATGCTCAGAAAGGAGTGCAGACATGCATTTAACCTAGCTTAACACTCCGACCAAACTACCGCTCGAGAGTTGTATAATCAAAAGCTAAGCATTTATAGAAAAGCTACCAGACGGGCTAAACGCACCTCATGGGCCCACTTCTGTAGTAATATATAATCAACCTCGGACGCATCTCGTCTTAGGAAGATCCTGGCTAGCTCACCAACCTCGCCAGGGCTAATACAAAAAGCAGGCGGAACCTGGACCAATTGAACTCACTTCCCTGAATGCTCCGTAAGCTCCACACCAATTCTTGAGCCAACTGACCTGACTCTACATTACAACAAGAATATTGTCACAGTGACCAAAATTAAGTGGGCAATCGACTCGATCGAGCCATTTAAGTCGCCAGGTCCTGATAGCATATTTCCCTACCATAAACTGGCTTCACTTGATCTTTGTAAGCTGTCTAAAGTTTAACTACTTTCCCACTAGATGGAGAGAAACCAAAGTAGTCTTCATACCGAAGGCTGGCAAACCGTCGCACGTAAGACCAAACGACTATAGACCAATCAGTCTATCCTCGTTTCTCCTTAAAACCCTTGAGAGCCTTATAGATGTCTACATAAGGCAAACTATAAACCCCTCTCATTTAGCACACACGCAACAAGCATACAGCAAGGGAAGGTCCACTGAAACCGCCTTGCGTTCCCTGATCTCAAAGATTGAAAAATCTTTTGAAGTGGGAGACATCTCTTTAGTAGCATTTCTTGACATAGAGGTACCTTCAATAACGTCCAACCTTACGCCATCACCTCTACCTTGGCAAATGCGGGAGCCGATATAACTCTGATTGGATTCATCAACCAATTGCTAACCAGCAGGTCGGTGTACTCGCAACTCGGAGGTGTTACGGCTCACAGATTTGTAAGCAGAGGCACTCCGCAAGGAGGTGTTATCTCTCCGCTACTGTGGATCGTGACAGTTAACCAAGTGCTTCTATTCGTGGAAGCGGAAGGAAATGTGGTGGTGGCCTACGCGGACGATATTGCTATCTTTAAATGTGGTATATTCCCACAAACGCTGTGTGACTTCATACAGACCGCACTGACATCATTTGCTCAGTGGACAACAACTAGCAGACTGGGAGGAAACCCAGCCAAAACCGAACTTGTACTCTTCACCAGGAAGTACAAAATTCCTAACCTTATCCCTTATCTCGTACCACTAGACCTAATCGCAAGGCAGATGGCTAGCACAACAGCCTTAAAACTAAGAGAATCCGATACCTGAAACGGGGGTACTTCGGGGCACTCAAATATACTCACTAACCAAGCAGGTATACCGTTAAATGCAGTTATCTGCTGGGGATAGCCTTCCCCACAGCAGAGCCAACGCCATCAACATCTACACCGATGGTTCAAAGCTCGATGAAAAAGTAGGTGGGGGATTTATCTCACCCAACCTAGACCTTAATATATCGTTCCGTCTGCCTGATCACTGTGGTGTGTACCAAGCGGAAGTGGTAGCCATCCAGGAAGCTGCCATCTACCTTAGCACACTCACGATAAAGGAAGGAAACGTATTTATATACTCAGACAGTCAAGCAGTCCTTGAGGCACTTGACTCTCACACAAACAATGCTGAAACGCTCACTGAATGCCGCCTATCCCTGGACGAGATTTACCGACACTTCAGTATTCACCTAATATGGGTGCCTGGACACCGGAACATATATGGAAACGTCTGCGGACACACTGGCCAGACTAGGCACAACCACCGAGCTCCTTTCAGAGAAGAACACGATAGGGATGCCCATGGCTACCTTTAGGTAGGTAGGTAGTTCCGGCTGACCCCAGATGGGGTCACACATAGACCTTAGGGTCCTTAATGAGGCCGGGTGATTATTTGGGTACGTTTGTCTTAGAAGTCCAGGAGGATTTTTGTCGTTTTGGCAAATGCCAATAACTGTTTTGGGGGTCTCTTGGCCGCTTCCTCCAAAGAAGAGAACCGTGGGGTGTGCAGAATTTGTAATCTTGTCGTGGCAATTGCTGGGCAGCTGCAAATTAGGTGTTCTAGAGTTTCTGCGACTCCAGGTTCCATACATTTCCTGCAGGTGTCATCTGTTGTTATGCCTAGCTTTATCGCATGAGCGGCTGCTAGGCAGTGTCCCGTTAGTATGCCAATGAGCAGTCTACAGTCTCTTCTCTGGAGCTGTAGCAGATAGTGCGTAAGTTTTTTGTCTCTTGTCTTGCACATAATTTTAGAGATTCTGCATCCGCTGGTGTTTTCCCACCTTACCTCCGCTTCTTTCTCTGCTATCTCTTCCATCTTGCTATGAAGCGTCTGTATGGAGATAGGTATGTTTAGTGTTTCTTCTTGGCCGAGTACGACTCCAGCTTTTGCAAGACTGTCTGCCATCTCGTTTCCGTCGATGCCCCGGTGGCTGGGAATCCAGTAGATTTGCACCTTTCTGGAGATGCTGAGGGAATCTAGCGCTTCCCTGCTCGCCAGGACATTTCTAGAGTTGATGGAGTGTCCTTGCATTGCCTTGATTGCCGCTTGGCTGTCCACGTAGATATTTATTTGGTTGTATGGAGCGTGAATTTCCGCCAACTCCGCTGCTTTCCTTATTGCGAAGACTTCCGCCTGGAATATGGTGCAGTGGTTTGGCAGTTTGTATGAGAGCTTTATTTCTGGCTCTGCACAGTATACGGCGGCTCCGACTCCTAGGTCCATCTTTGAGCCGTCTGTAAAGAGGTGCGTTGCTTCTTGGGCCAGTCCTGTACGCCAGTCTTCTGGTCCTAATAGTGCAGATGTGCATATTGGGTTGATCTTTGGGATAATGTAGTCCGTGCTACTATTGATCTCTCTACCAACTATGCTGTGTCCATAGCTTTGTAGCGCCATGGTGCCTGTCGCACATAGACGTTGGGCGGTCTTTTGTGCCAGAAGGCGTGCTTGGATGTCCAGAGGGTTGACACCTAAGATGTGTTCTAATGCTTTGGTTGGAGTGGACCTCAGCGCCCCCGTAATACAGACCAGTGCCTGTCGCTGGGTCTTCTCCATCAGCTTTAGGTATGTGGTTTTCTCCGTGGCCTGCCACCATACCATTACGCCGTGTAGCAGTATCGGTCGTATTACTGAAATGAAAAGCCAGTGCATCAGACTTGGTGATAGGCCCCAAGTGCTACTCAGCATCTTCTGGGATGCATATAGTGCGTTGGTCGCCTTCTTCACTCTTTCTTCCACATTCGCCTTCCATGACAGTTTACTATCGATTACTGCTCCAAGGTATTTGACGTTATTCTTTGGTGTTAGTGTTATTCCATTTATCTTTGGTGGAATCCATGGCGGTACCTTGTATCTCTTGGTAAAGAGAATGAGGTCCGTCTTCTCCGCATTAATACTAAGTCCGGCTTCTGTGGCCCATTTTAGTATCTCTTTGAGTGTAGAGTCCATGATTGAGCTGAGAGTCGATGGACATTTTCCGATGATAATTATGCATATGTCGTCGGCATATGCAGTTATCTTGGGTGCTTTCCTGCGAAATTTTGCTAGCAGCATGGCTACCTTTAAGTTTCACAAAAAACACTACGCCTCGCCAAAGACCGGTGGACCTTTCCACTTGTGCGGTAGCGACTCTTACGTGGCCAACATTTGACTATAAACGTACTAACACGCTTTTACGTTACAGAAGGGAACACATATCACTTCTGGTAGGGGCCCTGACGGGTCATTGTCTTATAAGCAGACACGCAGCACGCCTAGGCGTACAACATTTCGACTTCTGTAGAAGCTGCAGATTTGGGGAAGAGGAAGAAACGATACAGCACCTTCTGTGTCATTGCCCCGCCTTAATTAGGAGGAGACTCAGTTATCTTAGTCAATCCCCCCTACTCATCCTGTTAGAGACATCCATCTTAGAGATTGCAGTTCTCCGAAAATTTATTCTGTCCACACAATGGTTCAGTAACGAAGATCAGGAAGATTTGGTATCGGAACGGGCCCTTGTGGCCTAAGTTGGAGAGTGACTTGTCACTGTCAGCCATCGCAACCTAAACAAACCTATCGACGATTCAAAATTCATCAAGAAAGAAAGTCGGTCCAGCCCGACTATCACATACTCTGTACCAACGAAATAATACGCTCAGCATAAATGTTGATGCTGCAGTAGCAGCTGAAAGCAGCGGTGCTATTGCGATGCAGCAGTGAACAGTCTTTTGATCATAACTCGACAACCGTTCATCCGATTTTCACCATTCCTTTGGCGGATCGATAAGCTATCTGTGGGAGATATGACTTTTCTTAATTGCGGGGGCGGGAGGGGGCGTGGCCAAAATTGAAAATCTGCCTGTAGACATAAGAAGCATATGTCGCATACATGTCAAACCTCTATCTCTTACCATCTCTGAGTTCTGTGAGTTTATCCGGACAGACAGACGGACATGGCGGACATGAGTTGGCTGTTATTGCTGATCAAGAAGATATATACTTTACTAGCTTTATTTACCAGCGGCTTCGCTCGCTTTGCATTTGGAGCTAATCGCTGGAACCTATACATTTATACAATCTTGACCACCAATATTCTACCCATGGTGCTGAATTTGTCGAAACAACAGTCGTTGTTCAATTTTCGTTATCGTCATTGTTCTCATTACCGTTACTTTTACCGCTATCGTTATAATTTTCGTTATCGTTCTCTCTATTTCTTATACTATCCTTAAAAACTTAGTTTCATGTCAATCGGATGAAATATTGTTTATTGCATTCGGAGATTCTCGAAGTTTTCCGACCCTATGGCCAAATTTCCAAAAAACGGAAAATCATATCACAAATTAATTTTTTTACGGTCCTTACAAACCCCGTTTCAAGTCAATCGGATGAAAAACAGTTTTTCGGATGCAGAATTTTCCAAGAGTTTTCCGGACCCTACTGTCGAATTTTCCGGCATCGCAAACTGGTATCTCAATTTATTTTACTAACTATCCTTACAAAATGAGTTTTATGTCTATCGGATGAAACTTCACTTACTATTCTTTCAAACCGTATTTCAATTCAATCGGGTTAATTATAGTTACTTAGCTTGCAGACTTTTCCGTGAATTTTTCGACTCTACGGTCAAATTTTCCAACATCGGAAACTGACATGTCAATTTATTTCTCTTACTATCCTTACAAACCGAATTGTTCTTTTTCGGGGCGTCTCCCTCTTCTATCCCTCACAACCATTATTTTTGACTTCTCCTTTTTTATTTCTAAACACATTGCCGATAATACCGCTCCGTCTGCTCAATCATTTGTTGCAATTGCTCAGAGCTACCCGCCAAAATCACCATATCGTCTGCAGACATAAGTGCTTTGGATTTCAAGTTGCCTATTTGAATTCCGCCTGATAAATATGCGAGTTATGTATGTAGGTTGTAGTTTCATGATGTGATGTATTTATTGGATAATAATATGGTGGATTAACATAAAGTATAAATGTAATGGTTAAATGAACAAAATGCGTCTTAGTGTTCTCCTTAATTAAACGTAGCAACTTCGATATTTCACAAGACATCTGGCTTCTTCGAACAACGAGCAACGACTGACTCTCGCCTGTTTCGGGTCGTGCCGAATCGTCTTTTGTTCTCTATTCCTATTCCTCGCTCTCACTCTGCTCTCCGCTTACTCTCTCTTGCTCTCTCGATCTCAACCCCATGCTATGTGTTCTGGCCTTTGGCCCGGAACCTACAATCGGCCGTCCTGACTTTTCATTCGCCTCGAATGAACTTTCCCAATTCTTCATGTATTCAGCTACTGTAGTTGTCCTGTAGTTCCCTTCACCATCCCCAACTTTTTGAACTTCATAACGGCCATGGTTTAACACCTGAGTGATCTCATATGGTCCAAAGAATTTCTGTTTTAGCTTCATTGACGTTCCATACTGAGTCTTTTATACTGCTACAAGATCACCCACATCACAAACCCATTCTTGTTTTCTGGCTTTGTTATAGGCCTTTCTGTTGTCTGCTTGAATCGATTCGATGTTCTTTTTAGCCTCCTTCCTAACTCTATCTCTTTCTTCTTGAAGATCCTGTATATCCTGATCCTCTAAGAACTGTTTTAGATCCTGACTTCCACTTATTCTCATCTCTAATCCAGTTAGAATTGTAAAAGGGGCAACCTTGGTGCTTCTTGGATGAGTGCTGTTAATTGCTTGTTGCACTTTATCGACGTGAGAGTACCAATTCTGAGGTTGCTCTGCACAGAGTTTGTTTAGCAACGGAACCACAATTTTATGCATGCGCTCTACCTGCCCATTGCCCCTTGGCACACCTGTCGCTATATGTAACAATTGAATTCCCTCCTCTACCCAAAAATCGTTAAACTTTTTTGAAGTAAACGCTGAGCCCCTATCAGCAATAATGCGCTTAGGATTGCCGAACGTCGCTGCTTGTTTTTTCAAACGATCCACAACTTCGTCGGAACCTGTGGACTTAGTCGGATATAACCAAACGAATTTCGAAAAGGCATCCACGACAACAAATATGTGATTGTATTTCTTTTTCGTCTCCGTCATTGGTCCCACGTGATCAACATGGAAAGTGCAAAGGGGGTTCTCTCCTTTATCAATGGGTGTTAACAATCCTTCTTTACGACCGGTCTTGGCATCTACAATGATACACTCAATGCAACTCTTGACAATACTTTCGACTTTCTTCTGGATTTTTGGAATGAAATATGTTTGTTCAATCTAATTAATGGTTTTCGCGATGCCATAGTGTCCTTGTTTATGAGCTATCTTTATAATCTCACTTTCCATCGATTCTGGAACAACTAAAAGTTCTTTAGCAAAGTCCTTGTAAAGAATTTCTCCTTTCACAAAAAAGTCTTCATATTGTTCGGACTCCAATACTTTGATCACTGCTCTAGTCCAGTCGTCAGAGCTTTGTGCATTTTTCAACCTGTGCTTCAAAGAATCTTCTTTAGGGCGTCTACATGTTTCATTTGAACACCTGCTCTGTGTTGAATTTCAAAGTCAAAGTCCTGCAAAAACATAGTCCAACGGGCCACTCGGACTGGGACGTCGTCTTTTTTCATGGTCATTTTGAAAGCCTTACAGTCGGTAACAATCGTGAATTTAATCCCGAGAAGGTACACGCGCCATTTTCTTAGTGCATTCACTATAGCCAAGACCTCAAGTTCGTAAGAGCAATTGTTTTCTTCGGAAGGTAAAGTTTTCTTGCTATAGTATTCGACTGGGTGCAAGCAACGATCTTCTGTATCTCTTTGCATAAGCACAGCTCCGTATCCGAACTTTGAAGAGTCTGCGTGAACCTCTGTCTTTGCTTTGGGACTATAGATTTTCAGTACTGGCGGTGTGGTAAGCTTCGATTTTAATTGTTCGAAGGATAAAATGTGTTCTTCGCTTAGTTGAAGCTTGCAATCTTTTGTTTTCTCTTGGTTCCTCAACAAATCTGTCAATGGCTTTGCTAAACTTGCATAACCCTCCACAAATCTTCTTAGGTATGACGTCATTCCTAAGAACCGCTGCAACGATTTCCTAGTACTTGGTACCGGGAAGGACAGAACTGCTTCAATTTTTTCTTTCGTTGGGTATATAGATTGGTTCTTGATCTCATATCCGAGAAACTCAATTTTCTCTTTCAAAAATTGACATTTCTGCCATTTTATTCGACGACCAGCACTGCTTGCAGTTTTTAGAAAAATTTTAAACTTTTCAATTCCCTCCTGAATGTCCATAGATGGTATTATAATGTCATCCATGTAAATAATGATGGTTCTGTTCAGTATAAGCTCTCGGAACACCGCTGCAATAAATCGACAAAATATGGCTGGGGAGTTTGTAATTCCGAGTGGGACACGCGTAAATTGAAATTGGCCACCGTGGGTTACAAAAGCGGTATATTTTCTCGATTCAGGTTCAATTGGTACGTGAAAGAAACCATTGGCTAAGTCTAGCGTACTAAAGATTCGAAATCCTTGCATTCCTTCTAGTACCTCGTCAATTAATGCCATTGGGAAATGATCTTTTACTATTTTTTCGTTCATTTTCCTGTAGTCGCAACAAAACCTTTTTAGTCCGTCTTTTTTGTTCACCAACACAACTGGCGCAGCATAACAGGAGTTGCTTGGGACTATGACGCCCTCATCTAGCCATTCTTGTACTTGTTTGTCAATGATCTCCCTATCGCTATATTGCACTCTTCGTGGTTTTTGATAAATTGGCAAGACATCCTCAACAATTATTTTCATTTCAATTGGACTGGCGACTGTCTGCTGCGGTTCATATGAATTTACAAGGGCTTCCACTACAACTCTATTTGCACCGTCTAAGTGTTTAAGATCAGGCTGAACCTTATCAGGGGACGAAACAGCTATCTCACTTGCACATAGGACTCTAAACGGAGGTAAAAAATCTTCACAATCGTCTTTTATTTTGTAAAAAATGGCATCTTTCTCTTTACACAGTATATTGACTTTGTCCAGGACGTCATTACCTAATATCGCCTTATACCCAATACTATTTTGGTTCACGACGTGAAATGTAATGTCAAAGTCAATGCCATCCGTGTATACCTTTGTGTCAAATGAGCCCATTGTTGACACACTGCCCTGTCCAATGCCCATCAAGTGCCTTACATCTGCCTTAAGTGCAACATTACCCATACTTGCAACTACGTCTTCGTGAAAGAGACTGATATCGCACCCAGTATCTACTAATGCCGATGTGTATATATTTTTCAACTTTATGGATTTGAAAATCAGGCCCGATTCTTTTCTTTTCATTATTACCTCATTTCCAACATTAGTGACTTCCTCTTTAATTTTTTTAACTTCTCCTTTTATTGGGCACTGAGCGGCTATATGACCTTCACCTTGGCAATGATAGCATTTGATTGACGATTTGCAATCTCTGATTAAGTGGGATAGACTACCACACTTGAAACATTTTTTCTGTGGGCTTTGATCTCTTTCATTATGTCTAGCGGTTTTATTCATCTTCGGTGATCTACCTGGTCTGCTGATTCCATTCTGAGTTCTTAATTATCTCGTAGATTTTGATCTGATCCTTTAGCTGTCTAATTGTGGAGGCCTGATACAGATTTGCCTTATTGTTTTTCGAATCAGGGATTCCATTAATAAATTATTCAATTATACTTTCGTCATCTAGACTAATCGGCTTACCCAAGTCGACAACATTGTATAAATATTCTATTAACGACTCATTTTCGCCTTTGCGTCTGTTTCTTAGAGTTTTATGTACTGCTGCAGCGCTTAGTTCCTTTCCAAATTCCTCAACTAAAGCATCCCTTAGTGCTATCCAACTAGTTATACCTTTTAGCCCTCTTACGAAAAGCTTAGCTGCTCCGTCTAATAGCTGTTTAGCATAAACAAATTTCTGCAAGCTATTCCACCCCACTGTATCTGCCATTTCTTCAAACTCAACAATCCAATTTGTGATGTTATCAGAGTCTTTCCCATTAAATGAGTAAATACTATCTTGAATATCGCGTAAGGTAAATTGTGACATCTTTTCTGTGTTTAGCATATGTATCGACTCTGCAATATGGTTTTCATGATTTTCATAGCCGCTCTTCGAAGCAACTATTAGCTTTGCTTTTCCAGGTTTCAGGGCCTTCTGCTCTTTCCTCTTCGTCATAATCTTCTCCCTCACTATAAAAGCACTCATCTTCTAGGGCTATCCCCTCATATTCTAATACTCGCTTCTGTAACTCATCTTTTTTTCCTGTTATTGGTAAATTTTTCTCTTGTAACATTTGGTTTAGCCCTTTGATTGTTTTTGCATCCATATCGACTGTTTTTACGCTTTTACAAAATTCTCTTAGTTAAATCAATTTCCAGTAGATCGTCAAAATAAACCAACTTAACTTAGACTTATTTGTATTTATCAGAGGTTGCAAAAATTCTTGTTTCTTTTCGTTTAACTCCCGTGAAATTTGGACCCACCCCTGAATTTACTGCTTGAAATTTATTAGCTGTTCGCTTACTCGCTTCCTTCTGTATTTGGCGCGAAAATTTGATTGCCAGCTTCTTTTCGGCTGTCACTGCTACTCGCCACTGCCAAGACTATTCTCTTGCGCTTTTCAAATGCGCGCCTCCAGTTTAAACCAACAACGAAAATTTTAAGTGGAGCTGCCGACGTCTTCACGTTTTTGATGCTTGGTGCACCTTTGCACGCCACTCCGACACCTCCACCTCGGCTTTTGTGCACTCCTTTGCACGTATGATCGACACAATCTCCTCAATGTGTGTGCACACCTTTGTCACCTTGTCTTGTTGTTGTCTCTTTCTCCTTTACTGCTCACGCCAACAACGTTTTATTTGTGGTTGCTTGTTGTTGACTCTTTTGCGCTCTTCTCCTTTGACGCTCACGACAACGACGTTTTATTTGTGTTTACTTGTTGTTGCCTCTTTTGCGCTCTTCTCCTTGGGCGCTCACGACAACGACGATTTGCTTGTGTGTGTATTCACTCGCTCCTTTCCACGCTCACTACAGCAGTTTTGTACAGTTTTCACGACCACAACGTTTTGCTTGTGTGTTTGTGTGTATTCACTCTTTTCTTTTCCCGCTCACTATAACAGCATTGTACAGTTTTCACGAAATGTTCTGCTTCTGTTTTTCGTTTATTGCTCGTTGGTTTTTTTTTCAGCTTCAAAATTCTGATAAGAAACTTTTCTTTGCTTTTAGATTGTTCACTGATATTTAAATGCTGGCCGCTTCAAAGTTTTTCGAGTCACTCCGCCTTTTGTTTAATAACTTCTGCTCTGCACACACTTCTTGCATATTATTCGTTCGACACATTACGGCTGGACGAGCCCCCAAGTTGTAGGTTGTAGTTTCATGATGTGATGTATTTATTGGATAATAATATGGTGGATTAACATAAAGTATAAATGTAATGGTTAAATGAACAAAATGCGTCTTAGTGTTCTCCTTAATTAAACGTAGCAACTTCGATATTTCACAAGACATCTGGCTTCTTCGAACAACGAGCAACGACTGACTCTCGCCTGTTTCGGGTCGTGCCGAATCGTCTTTTGTTCTCTATTCCTATTCCTCGCTCTCACTCTGCTCTCCGCTTACTCTCTCTTGCTCTCTCGATCTCAACCCCATGCTATGTGTTCTGGCCTTTGGCCCGGAACCTACATGTATGTATCCTCAACTCTGTACCTTATCCCATTTCATTTTCCTTCTCTAACTCCTCAACACTTCCATTTCGTTCCACGGCACTCTCATTTCAACCAGCAAACGAAGCACAAGTGTTAATTTTTGTGAAATAAAGAAAACTGCTTTAAGCACAATTAAAAATTAACATTTTACATAATTGGCGCAGCCGGATAAAACCAAAAAACACATTTAACTAAAGTTGTGTGCAAAATGCAAGCAAAGACAATATTTAACTAAAGTTAAATAATAGCAGACTCAAAAAAAAAAGGAAAAACAAAAACATTAACTGAATTAAAGTGAAACAAAAATTGCATACATACATACAGCAGCAGTTCATCTAATACAAAAAAGCATACATACAAAAGCACCAGCCTACACACTTAGAAGACAGCAATCAATGGAAAAAACACAAAAGTGCAAAAAAAACCCGTGCAAAAGCAACAGAAAGGCAAAACACCGTTACCCGAGAAACAGAAAGATAAAGCACCGTTACCCGAGAGAATAAAAAAAAAAGAACAACAACAAGTGGAGTTCAACATTGAGAGAGCTTCTTCCCATTTCCATTCGTTCTCACCAGAAAGGATTGGAACATCAATAAAACATTGTGAGGATCTCATCTCTCTCACTTTCTTCTGATTTTGGAGCAAGTGGAATCGAACTACTATTTATTTGTAACAACTATGGCGGTGGCACTTCAATTCTCACTTCGTGACGTCATAAAGGAGGCTCAAAGTTTCCAAATTTTTAGAGTGGACAACTCTTATGCACTTCTTCATTCATCCGAGAAGTCGAAACCGTTTTCTCATTGGTTGATGGGCAGACTACTGCCAAAGCTTACATCCATCAAAAGGTTGTACTCAACAAAATACAAGGAGCCGCTCTCTATGTTATGCGTTCGCTTGGAACAAATCCTGAGTGGCTTGACATTAAGAATGCACTAATCGACAATTTTGGCATCAAGGAATCGTATGATGAACTTTACAAACGAGCACACACCTCAGTTAACAAGGATATCGTAAGTTATTTTAAGCACCTTCGTAGTATCTGTGGCAAAATTCGGGAAAAGTTTGAATTTGATGACGAGAAACCAGCCGAATTCCAGCCTCAGCGTGTTGATAAATTTATTTTACGTACTTTTCTTAACAATATTAACGTAAATTTAGCTTCTGTGGTCATTAATGCTAACTTAACAAACATAACAGATGCTTTTCGGATACTGGAAGAGAATGGTTTAATTCGCTCAGAAAATAAACAGGCTGAACAAAATAAAAGTCAAAGAAATGATAAACAACATCTTGAAAATCCCCAGACCCAATTTCCAAATTCAACATTTCAGCAAAACAATCAAAGCTTTTGTCCAAATACTCAATTACAAAGAAATCAGAATAATCAAGTTCCAAACTCAAATCGATTTTCCAATAGAACATCTTACTCTAGTCGCCCATATACAAACCAAAATATGTCTGCTCAAAATCAAAACAATAATAATAATTCTTTTCCGATTGAAATTGATCATTTACAAGTAGAAGGTCATAATGAGGAACAAGCTAATTTTCTTATACCAGCCTCCAAAAATTATTACCGTTAATATCCATTCACAACGAAAAAATAATAGCTCTAATAGATTCAGGCTCTACAACTTCTTTGATAAATTCCTCCAAGCTATCCCAGTATAAACGTATACCTTTAAAAGAACCAATTCAATTTTCGTCTATAAATGGATTAATAAACATAACTCATGAAATAATTACAGAAGTGCCTTTAGAATTTAACGAAGATTCGATCATGTCATGGAAGTTAACTAATCTGCAAGGGAAATGTTTCGATGCAATAATTGGACAAAATATCTTAGCTCCAATGAATGCTATCATTGACATGGGTAATCAGACTCTTACCATCAACAATCATATAACAAAGTTCTACCCTTCATGTCCATTTGCGTTCAATGAAATACATGTTCTTGAGATAACTGATATTGATAACAAAATTATAAGTCAACTCTTTGAAGGCCTAAATGTCCAAGAAAGTCACGCATTAGAACAGATTTTAGATCGATTTAAAGACCTCATTTATGTAAATGGACAAACTCTTACTAACACAAATATCATTGAGCACGAAATTAAAACTACATCTGATAAGCCAATCTATACCAAACAGGTCGATGAAATGCTCAAGCAAGGAATCATCAGAGAAAGCAATTCGCCTTATAATAAATGGTATAACTGTAACCGATCGCTTTCCTATACCAAATATTGAAAATATATTAGATAAATTAGGACGGGCACAGAAAACAGCTATTTCTACTCCTTATGGTCATTTTGAGTTTAACCGAATGCCTTTTGGTCTAAAGAACGCAACAGCAACGTTCCAAAGACTTATTAATCACATCCTTCGTGATTTAATCAACAAACTATGCGTTGTTTATTTGGATGATATCTTGATATTTTCCACAAGTATACAAGAGCATATTTGCGATATCAACAAAGTTTTTCAAAAGCTGAGCGAGGCTAACTTGAAGATTCAAATAACCAAATTCAAATTTTTTGCCAAAGAAACATTGTACTTAGGGCACGTTTTGACACCTGAAGGTGTAAAACCCAACACATACAAAGTATCTCAGATCCAAAATCTACAGTTACCAAAGAATACGAAACAGATTGAGTCATTCCTTAGCATGACAGGTTATTATAGCAAATTTATGAAGGACTACTCTAAAGTAGTTTACCCTATGATTGAATATTTAAAAAAAAGGAGTCAAACTAAACATAAACGATCCGAACTATATTCACTCATTTGAAAAGTTAAAGAAAATAATAGCCGAGTCACCTATTCTTAGGTATCCCGACTTTAACAAACCATTTCAACTTGTCACAGACGCAAGTGCCGATGTTCTTGGAGCCGTTTTACAACAAGATGGTCATCCTCTTTGCTTCGCTAGTAGAACGCTTAATGACTATGAACGCAACTATTCTACAACTGAAAGAGAACTCCTTCGAAATACTTTCTGATCATCAGCCTTTACGTTGGCTTCATCAAATCGCAGGGGAAGATGAGCCCTAGATTATACCGTTGGCTCATTAAACTTAGTTAGTATAACCTTGTTGTAAACTACATAAAAGGTGGAGAAAACCAAGTCGCTGATTTTCTAAGCAGGATTAACGCAGATACAAACGAAACAAATGTGATAGACGCTTCCACAAACTCTTTATGCAATAATGTTACTGATGACTTAGACACAGTACATTCACAAGAAGAAGATGATCATAATCAAATACCGATACTTGATACGGTTGTGAATAGATTCAAAGTACAGTTGATTTTAACGAAAACTAAGTTCAAGGAAATTGAAACAATACATCAAAATAAAAAGATTTTCATTGATCAGTCTGACATGGAAATCAAATTTGAACAACTCTTGAGAATGCACATAGAGAAAGGTAAAGTTGGTGTATTTACAGAGTTAGATGATCACCAATATAACATTCTCCAAGAAAAGATCATTGAACTATATGAAGGAATTAATAGTGTTAAATTTGTACGTTGTTCCTACCTACTAAGATTTAGTTTCAGATGAGGTTTTTAAAGAAATCGAAAAATATCATAAGAACGAGACTGGACATACAGGGATAAGCGAAAACTATATTGGTCTGAAAAGATTAATATATTACCCAAATTAAAAAACCTTTATCAATAAACTCATAATTAATTGTTCGACATGCAATAAAGCTAAATATGACCGTAAAGGTCATAAATTTTCAATAAACGAAACCCCTACCGACATAAAACAAATAGTTCACATGGATATTTACAAGAACTCTAAGTCCAATTTCATTACCTTTATTGATCGATTTTCAAAATTTGCTACATCTTATTATCTAGAAGACAGAAATAACCAAACTATTATAGAAAAAAAAGAAGACAGAAATAACCAAACTATTATAGAAAAAAAAGACTCTATAAATCTCAAAGAGGTCACTTCAATAAGTTAATATGCGATAATGAGTTTAAAAGCATAAATATAAAAGAATATCTACTTGCAGAAAATATTGTGTTACACCTTGTTACACAGCACAATATGTGACAAAATAAGAATATTATCTGTTGAATAAAAGTCATTGAATATTAAGGACAAAATAAGCAAATCAATAGAATTTTATAACAACACATTTCATTCAATAACAGAAGAAAAACCTATAAATGTTGAAATTGGAAACTGTAATAAGGAAAATATATTTAAGAATATGCTAAGTGCGAACATAAAATATATTGACAAAAGAAACGAGAACAGAGAAATTTATACAGAAAAAAGAAACGAAGGATATATTAAAAATTATAAATCTTTAAGACAAAAGGAGCAATCTAAGTTTAAAATTATTAATTTGGAAAACAAGCATACCTCAAACATAAAAAGACAAATGAAACACGAAAACTGAATTGAAAAATGTTAGTAATTAAGAAAAAATATATTCTTTGTTATCACTAGCACTTAATTAAAATTTAAGATAATATCTTCAATTCTAGCGATGGGGCAGTTATGTATGTATCCTCAACTCTGAACCCTATCCCATTTCATTTTCCTTCTCTAACTCCTCAACACTTCCATTTCGTTCCACGACACTCTCATTTCAACCAGCAAACGAAGCACAAGTGTTAATTTTTGTGAATTAAAGAAAACTGATTTAAACACAATTAAAAATTAACATTTTACATAATTTGCGTGTAAGTCATTTATGTATAAGAAGAATATCTATAGCCGTATTAAAATTCCTTGCTTAACTCCTGTATTAGTGTTAAACCATTCAAAGTGCTCACGCTCATCCCATACTGTTGTTCGGTTTTTCTCTTACATGCTTTGCAAAACGGCTATAACTTTTGTGGATGTTGCTTAATTTGTACATCAATGATTTTCTGTTAATGGGATCAAAAGCCTCTGGAAAGTCCACAAAAAATAAGGACAGCTTTTTCCTCCGTTCGAGATACAAACTGGCTTAGCATTCGTTGAGAATGTTGTTTGTGTCTACCCGATCTGTAAGTCTCTTTTGAAGAGCAGCTACATATAATTTTAGTGTCATATTTTGAAATGAGATTCCTCTTTAATAATGGATAGTCAACATTATGCCGGATGGAGCCCAGCATTTGTCTTTTAATATATAGTCACATATCCACCACTCCAAGATCCAATACAAGATCCCATACATTTATCATAATCTAACACTTAAGTAGTAACATAACACACACACACAATTAAACTCCAACACTTGAGTTGTAACCAGACACACACACATAAACCCAAAAATCCAAACACATAAATTTCCATATTTTTGGTGACAATGACAATTCAGGCGGCTCAGACACCAACATAAAATCGCAAGCATAAACATCCGCTCCAATCGTTATTTCCACCAAGAAAACGCTGATGCAGCTCAAATTATCGGCTTATGCAATCCACTCTAAAATTATGAAATGAGAAAGAGAGAAAGCTTTTTGATCTTGACTCCCAAAAAGCTATTAACCGAGGTTTGCTAAGCAACAGCTGCAGAACCAATCAGCATCCGTAAATTTGTCGAAGAATTAGAATGTAAGTCATTTGTTATTTCAAGTAAACTAACTTTGGAAGACAATACACTGAACACACACATCTACACTAATGCAATGAACAACACAATTAAAGACTTTATAATGAAAAAACAGGTTATTTATGACCCTGGCAAGACATGACATAACCTCAATATTAAAATTGAAACAGGTAGCTCAGCAAGAAGGAGTTTTTGAAAACAATTTTTCCGATCGAACAAAATCGAACCAGTCAAATGGTCAATCAACTTCCAAAGGTTACAACAATCAGAAAAAAATTGACAATCGTGGAAATAAGGGAAATTATTCTCAAAATTTCAATCAACCTCAGACTAATAATCAGAATCAAAATCAGAATCGTGCTGAATCTAATCAGCAAATGCATCAAGAATTTAAACAAAAACTAAGCCAAGGTACAGTCCAGAATCCTATCAATTTTCAACAAAACCAAAATCATTCTACTGCCCCTAATCCAACCGTAAAAAGGTAACGCGAAACTGGAAGTGGCCATAAAAAAAAATGGACATTTCCGAAAATTTTTATCAAGCAGCCTCGGAAACACAAAAAGAAGAAGAGGAACAAACCCAACCATAAACTTGATTTTTAACAATAAAATCTTAAAATGTGTAATAGATACAGGTTCATTTATTAACTTAATGACAAAGAACCATTTAAATATTCCAACCAAAAACAACCAGCTTGAAGAACATACTATTAATGGTATAGTAAAATTAAAACACAGTATATACCTAAAACCCAGCAAACTTTGCCCTACACATCAAACATTTTACTTGCATAATTTTTCTAATAATTATGACATGTTACTTGGTCGAGGATTCTTAGAAGATACTAAAGCAATAATCGATCATGGTACTAAAACAGTACTGATAAACAACCTCCCATTCTCCATGAAATATAAACATGAAGAAGTAAAGGAAATTTCGGACGAGACCGCATATGAATGCCTCGATCCACCACAAACAGAAGACGAACATACAGTGTTCGCAATTAACAATGAGTTACACGAAAGTAACGAATATCGTTTAAAACACCTAAATGAAGAGGAGAAAAAGAAACTCACTAAAGTTCTTTTTGAATTTAGTGACATCCAGTACAAAGAATGTGAAAATTTTACCTTTACTAGTACTATTAAACACGTAATTAAAACAAAACATAAAGAACCTATTTATAGGAAACCTTACAAATATCCCCAGGCTTTTGACGAAGAAGTCGAAAATCAAATTAAAGATATGGTCGCATATTTGGATAGTTCCAAAAAAGCTAGATACATCAGGAAGAAAGAAATACCGAGTAGTCAACGACCACCGCGATGTGAACGAAAATACCATAAGTGACAAATATCCAATCCCAATAATGGATGATTTACTTGACAGACTAGGCAAATGTCAATATTTTACAACAATCGATCTCGCGAAAGGATTTCATCAAATCCAAATGGACGAAGAATCAATCCTCAAAACTGAATTCTCGACTAAAAATGGACATTATGAGTATACTCGAATGCCATTCGGTCTGAAAAACGCACCAGCAACTTTCCAACGTTGCATGAACAACCTATTAGAAGATCTAATCTATAAAGATTGTCTTGTATACATGGATGATATAATAGTGTTTTCCACTTCATTGGAAGAACATTTATTGTCATTAAAGAAAGTGTTCATGAAATTAAGGCAAGCTAATCTCAAGCTTCTGCTTGATAAATGTTAATTTCTTAAAAAGAAAAACAGAATTCCTTGGTCATATCATAACCACTGAGGGTATCAAACCCAACCCCACCAAAATTCAAGCCATTGAAAACTTCCCAATTCCAAAAACTACTAAGGAAATTAAATCTTTCTTAGGCCTCTGCGGTTGCTATCGCAAATTTGTCCGAAACTTTGCTAAGATAGCAAAACCTTTAACTCTCAAATTAAAGAAAGGATCGAAAATCAATATTAAAGACACAGACTATGTTTTAGCATTTGAAAAACTAAAAATGCTTATCATGTCAGATCCAATACTGACATACCCAAACTTCGACAAACCTTTTTTCCTAACTACAGATGCTAGTAATATTGCCATAGGTGCAGTATTATCTCAAGATCATAAGCCAATATGCTTTGCCAGCAGAACTTTGAACGAACATGAAGTCAATTATTTCGCAATAGAAAAAGAACTCCTTGCTATTGTCTGGGCAACAAAGTATTTCAGATCATACCTTTATGGAAGAAAGTTTGACATTCTTTCCGACCACGAACCTTTGGTTTGGCTTAACAACATAAAAGAGCCAAACATGAAATTGCAAAGATGGAAGATCAAATTAAACGAATTTGACTACCACATAAAGTATATTCCAGGTAAAGAGAACTATGTAGCAGACGCTCTATCAAGAGTTAAAATCGAAGAAAATTTCTTGGGAGAAACACCCAGTAGCATTGCAGCTACAGTGCACAGTGCACATGAAGATAACCAAAGATGCATTGCTAACACAGACAGACCCATAAATTATTACAACAGACAGATCGAATTCATCAAAGGTGAATCAAACGAGGTACAAACAACAAGATATTTTCACAAAACAAAATATAAAATCATCTACAAGGAAATGACAAACGAGCATGCCAAAAACCTTATTAAAGAATACCTATGCACAAAAAATAGTGTAATATATTTCGAAAACGAAATTGATTTCTTAATATTCCAAAATGCATTCAAAGAAATCATCAGTCCGAACAATTTGACAAAATTAATGAGAACTTACAAAATGTTGGTTGATATTCAAACATTTGCCGAATTCAAAGAAACAATTATTAAGTCTCACAGAGATTTACTACACCCAGGTATTGAGAAAACAATCCTACTTTTTAAAGAAAAATTTTACTATCCCGATTACCAAAAACTAATCCAGAACATTATTAACGAATGTGAAATATGCAATATTTCAAAAACTGAACACAGAAATACAAAACTCGCTTACGAAATAACTCCAGAAGTTTTTAATCCAAGAGAAAGATATGTCATCGATTTCTACATGATTGACAATAAACAATTCTTATCATGTATTGACGTATATTCAAAATACGCAGCCTTAATCGAAGTAAATGGTAGAGATTGGTTAGAAGCCAAACGAGCCCTACTAAAAATATTCAATGAAATGGGTAAACCAAATGAAATTAAAGCAGACAAAGACTCAGCATTTATGTGCGCAGCGCTTCAAATCTGGCTACGATCAGAAGATGTAAACATAATAATAACTACGAGCAAGAATGGAGTTTCAGATGTCGAACGATTTCATAAGACAGATAATGAAAAATTGAGAATCATCAACAGTGAAACCGATCAAGAAAACAAAATAAATAAATTTGAAACAATCTTATATATCTACAATCACAAAACTAAACATAATACTACAGGAAGAACACCTGCAGATATTTTTATTTACGCTGGAACACCAGAATATAATAACCAAAACAACAAAATAAACGAAATTGGAAAATTGAACGAAAATAGAATCCAATTTGAAGTTGACACTAAATACAGGCAATCACCTTTAGTAAAGAGTAAAACCACTAACCCTTTCAAAAAGACAGGAGAAATTACCCAAACCGACGAAAAACATTACGAAGAAAAGAACAGAGGAAGAAAAATAACACACTATAAAGCGAAATTTAAAAAAAAAAGAAAATTAATAAAAGCAAATACGATAATGCCAGATCATCAGCAGTCGATCAACCGAGCCAAGAAAATTCAGCATAAACTTACATCATTTTTGATACTATTCCTAATAACTTGTTGTATAGAATTATACACTTTAATTGATCACGCTTGTAATGTAATATTTGTACTGACTCGCTCTTGCGAGCGATCCTTCTTTTATTGCATAAAAATCATCCTTTAAATCTAACTTATCTATTGTTTCGTTTGTAAGACGAAGCATGTGTATGTTTATGTGCTTGTGCGTGGGTATTTACCATATGCACACATATGTGTCGGTCCAGTGGGAGGGGTACATCGCCTGAGCATCTCAAGGATCCCTACGCGTGGGGTCAGATACATCCTGACCCTTGTCAATGTGGCTATTAATATTTATGTTATTACTACGCCACATGTTTATCGGTTAAGCATATGAGCTCTATCGCTAGATGTGAGTCGTGGGATCGTGGACTCATGTTTAGATTCTAAACACTTGTTTTATTCAAAAAGCAAAATGCCAAAGCCTTGAGGTAAACCCCATTCAAGCAAAGAATGGTTATTTAATTTTCAAAACAGGAGAATTAGACTTACCAGTAAATTATGAATACTATTATCTGTCCGTAAATATAACAAAAACCGAACAAACCTATGAAAACTTGTTATATCAATCAGAAGAATTTAAAAATCTTATCCAAATAAAATACTTAATAGATAAACTAGAAAGAGAAATGAATGGAATCAGAATCACAAAACGTAACTGTTGCCCGTCCGACTAGTTCCAAGAGCACCGCCAACCAGAAAATGAAAACAGCTCAAACACAGTTAATGGCACGTTGTCTCTTATATATTTGTGATGATCAAATTCAGTTTCTATCAGTGATGATGGTTTGGTGAGGTAGCGAGGTGCTTTAAAAAACTGCAATTTAACTTAGGTTAAGTTTGGTCACAATTTTCCATTAATATAGATCTTACCCTAGTCTTCGTCTCTCAACAGCGAACAAACAACTAAATTAGAGGTTGGCCACGAGGCTTGGCTTCACCTATTACTTTATGTGATTCAGCGCAGCTGAACTGCATTTACATATACATAGATAAAGAACCGCTAAGAATGGCAAGCTCAAAGCAAAGAGTGTGACATCACTGTGGGCTGCCTAAAAGAGTTTGTTGTTGTTTTTGTCTTTTGCGCGCGCGCATTTGGTTTGACTAGCAGATGATTTGGTTATAAATAATTATTTTGTTTGTGCTGCTGGGCTTTAATTATTGGCAGACCTAAGTTTGGGCAACATTCCCCTCCCAGTAAGCGGACGGAGTCCGCAGGACGCAGGAGCTCACTTACTAATTGCCGACATCAAGGACTGCTAACTTGACTGCTGGCCTGGATAGAACGCCATCCGATGTCTGGACCTTGGCACGCCTGACTTGTCCATCTTCTGCAATGGTAACCTCGATGATCCGGCCCTTGTCCAGGTGTTTCGGCGCTGATTTTCGTCGACGATCAGTACGATATCGCCGACAGCAATGGGACTAACCTTTTGATGCCATTTAGTGCTCCTGGTTATGGTTGGCAGCATCTCTTTGACCCATCGTTTCCAGAACTGGTTGGCGAACATCTCACTTTGGCGCAGAGTCCATTTGTAGTCGATTTGTTCTGGATCGCAGAACGGCTTTTCGCCATTTGACGACCCGAGCAGCAGGTGATTTGGGGTGATGGCTTCTTGGTCCTCGTGGTCGAGGGACACAAACGTTAACGGCCTCGAGTTGACCGTCATCTCCACCTCCATCATGGCCGTGAGTAGGCTCTCGTCGGTGAATTTTTGGTTTGGGGCTATACGGTAGAGTACAGCTTTTATGGAGCGCACTAAACGCTCCCAGGCGCCACCCATATGAGGGGCTGATGGCGGGTTGAAATACCAGGTTATTCCCCGCTGCGCCAATTTTTGTTGCATTTCCGAGTCGTCCATTTGTAATTTCCCTCGTAGAAAGGCATCTGACCCACGGAAATTCGTTCCATTGTCAGAAAATATTTGTTTGGGGGCCCCTCGACGAGCTATGTGACGACGCAGACCCATAAGGCACGAGTTTGCGCTTAGGCTGTGGACGATCTCAATGCTTATTGCTCGCATCGTGAGGCAAGTTATGAGCATGCCCCAACGCTTGAGCGCCTTCCTGCCGTCGATGACTGTTATTGGGCCAAAGTAGTCTACACCCACGTGCGTAAATGCTGGCTTGAATGCGCCCAACCTGGCTCGTGGTAGTGGCTTCATTAGTGGTGGCACAGGCTGAGCATTTTGTAGCTTACAGTGTTGACAGTTGTGGCGGATTTCCTTAAGGAGAGGTCTTAGTTTGGGAATATAATATTTTTGCCTCACCTCGTTTATAGTGGTTTCGTGGTTGATATGCAAATACTTTTCGTGATAGTGGCGCACTATCAACTTGGTCACCCAATGCTTGGGTGGTAATGCGACTTGGTCCAATGGGATGCTCGTGTAGCGCCTTGCGCGGTCGCGTACACACATCACTCCAGAGTCGTCTATGTAGAGTTGGAGTCTCCACAGCGGGCTGCTGCGGCAGACTGATTTTCCTTTGGTGGTGGCAGCGTACTCGTCGGCATAATTTTCCAGCTGCATGGTTCGATATAAGAACCGCTGGGCATTGGTGATATGATTCACCCGCAGACCTGTAGCTCCACTGGTTTGGCGAATCTTGTGGACTAGCTTCTCTTTGTAGACGAGCCAATTTGCGACAGCTCGTGAGAGCCGATACCAGTCGGAGAAATACTCGTAGTTGAGCCGCGCCATTTCCTCACGCATGTATAGGAAACGGGGACGCAGCTCCTCCGTGGCTTCGTCTTTGTTGGTTGTTTTTGCCGGCCATTCGGAAGGCGGCAATTTCAGGAAATTGGGTCCGTCGAACCATTGCTTATAAGCATCAGGCCCGCGTTGGCGTTTTGTGGCGACGTCGGACACATTCAGTTTGCTCGGCACCCATCTCCAGTAATTGAGGTCCGTGAGCTCAGAGATTTCGGCAACCCTGAACATCACATATTGCTGATATCGTCGTGGATCTCCAGCGAGCCATGCCAGAACGGTTTTGGAGTCCGTCCATACATGGAACTGTTGGATTTCGACCTCATGTTGCGTGTTGATGCTCCTCAATAGTCGTGCGCCGGTGACTGCTGCCTGTAACTCAAGGCGTGGTATGGACAACGCAACGGCGCTACCTTTGACTTAGCTGAAACGAGACGAAAAAAAATCTTACCCTCATGCTCGATCCGAAAATATGCGACCGCAGCATAAGCATCTTCTCCAGCATCCACAAACACATGGAGCTGAATTTGGCAATCTTCGGCTTCCAAGCCATGGAAGTAGCATCGCGGAATTCTGACTTCAGCTATCAGGGGAAGGAACGATAGCCACATCTGCCACATGTCCAGCAACTCCGGTGTCAGATCCTCGTCCCAGACTATTTTCATACGCCAGACATTTTGGAGCAGGATCTTGAGGTACATCATGATGCTGAAAACAAATCCCATGGGGTCAAACACCGACATCAGGACTTGTAGGACTTCTCTTTTGGTCGGCGTTATGTTATCCGATATGATGTTGCGCTTTATACGCACAAACTTGAGTGCATATGTGAATGCATCTTGGTTTGGGTTCCATTGCATACCCAATATTTTTTCGTGAGATTGTATCTCCTCGTTGTTGTAAAATATTTTCTCATCTTGATTTTGTGTGGTCCCATTTAGAGCAGATAAGACCATTTTTGAGCTCGAGCACCACTTATGCATATGAAAGCCGCCACTTGCGTGAACTTCTCGAACTTCCTTCGCTAGATTGATAGCTTGCTCTGGCGTGTTGCAAGAATCTATGTAGTCGTCCACGTAGTGGTGTTGTGTGATGGCTTTCACGGCAGCGGGATACTCGGTGGCATATTTGGTGGCGTTTAGGTCACGCACGTAGTGCGCTATACAGGGCGAGCACGTAGCTCCGAATGTGAGGACCTTAAATTGGTAGACCTCTACTGCGCCTGTTTCTGAGTTTTGCCACAAGAAACGCTGCGATCGGGCGTCCTCTCCTCGTACTGCTATGCGGTGGAACATTTCGGCTATGTCTCCACATATGCCGACTGCTCGCATTCGGAAGTTGTACATTATTTATAAAAGTGGCCCCTTCATCAGATAGTCATTGAGTGATAGGCCTGATGACTTAGCAGCAGCGTCCCACACTAATCGTATCCTGCCTGGCTTGTGAGGGTTTTGTACGGTAAATATGGGCAGATACCATACGTCCTTGGGGCAGTTAGCCAATGCGCTGGCGTCCAGCATCTCGGCGTAGCCTTTATCGATGAGATTTTTGATTTGTTTATTTAATTCGATGGCGAGCTCGGGGTGGCTGGCCATCTTCCTTTGGAGACATGTTAGCCTCTTTGATGCCGTTGCCAGGCTATTCGGGAATTGGCGATTATCATCCTTCCATAGTAGACCCACGGAATACCTGTCGGCTTGGTATTTTGTTGTATTTTCCAGAATCCGCAATGTTCGTTGCTCCTCTGGTGATTTTGTCAGCTTCTGGGGTACGTTGTCCTCGGAGAGCATGTATGTTTTGACCATATCGTGTAGGTCATGGTCGCACTGACATTGGTGAAGGTGGAGCTTGCCTTCTGGTCTGCGCGAGCCACCGTACACGGTCCATCCCAATCTCGTCTTCGCAGCAATTGGTTGCTGCCACTTTCCCTCGCGAACTTTAAGCGAGGCTATGAGATTAGGATTGTTCACTCCTATTATCATTTGGGGGACTGCCTTTACGTAGCTTGGTAATGGCAGACCCTTCAGATGCGGATATTTAGTTTTTATTTGATCCGCAACCATTGTCTCAGCAGACATGCCCAAGCTTTTGACTGTGTGAACATCGTTCAGCTTGAATGTTTTGGTGCCTGGAGCCTGCTTCGAGATTTTTAGATTTAGCCGCCTGGATTGGATTATGCATAGGGGGCTGGCAATGCCCTGTTCGCCCAGCTCTTTGGCTAAGCCCTCCTCCAGGAGTGTAAGGGTCGACCCGTCATCCATGAATGCGTATATATTGATCGACTTCGACTTCCCATGCAGAGTTACTGGAACGATTCGGAAGAAACTTTCTGCTACATTAGATGCTGACTTACGATGACTGTGGAGTGCGCTGGTCGTTAGTGCCTCTTTGCCTTTATGGAGGAGGCTGTTATGATTTTCGTGGCACTCGCTGACGACACAGGATATTTTACTCCAGCACGATCCCTTGTGCCGTTTGAGACACTGTACACACAGGCGGTTTGTTTTTACAGCTTCCCACCTGGCCGCCACGGTCATGCGTTTGAACTTTTCGCACGCTGTGGTGCTATATGCCTCCTCACAAATCGCACATGGTGCGCGTTGCTGATCATCGGCCTTGACTGCTGCATGTGTGTTAAGCGCAGCCTTTCGCGCTGGTTTCTTGTCGGTTGTCGGAGTTATATTCGGCGTTGATACGCGGCATGCGGCATCCGCTAACTCAAACAACCAATTTGCCAAATCCTGTAAGTTTGGGTAGGCAATCGATTTGGAGTGTATTGCCCAGTTCAGCATCATATCTTGGCCCATCTTTTCGATGAGCTCCTGCAGTAGCGTTGGATTGTTTAGGTGTGCATCCAACTTGGTTGCTCTCATGGTTGCACACATATTTTTGATGCAAACTCGATCAGTGGTTCTAGCTTGCCCCTTGGTGAAGGTAAATTGCGTACATTCTCAATCAGCATTTTTATTATATGTTCCGGGCGGCCGAAGTACATTTTTAATGTGCGTACCACGTCGGGCAGCATATCAGGGAACAATAGGCTGTCTCCACGGCATCTAATGCCTTTCCCTTAAGGCACTTCTGCAAACGGATAATATTTTCTTCATTGCTGTAGCCGGCGATCTTTGTGCTGGTCTCATATGAGCTGAGAAATAGTGGCCATTCTTTGGGGTCTCCTATGAAGACTGGTAAGTCCCTCGGCAACGATTGCCGAGCGGCCATTTGTTGTGAGGTTATGCCTTTTACTTTGTCGGGCACATCCTTGTTTTTAGTGCACGATGCCTGCGGAGTACTGCAACAGCCAGGCTCCATCAAATGCGTATGAGCATGAAGATGACCCGCTGCATTCGTAATGGGCGGCTGCCGATGACCTGGTGCTGGGCCGTCTGACGACACGTGCTCGCTTAGTAATTCGTATATACGGCGCAAGTATTCCCTTTTATTGCACATTTCTTCTTCAAGTTGCTGCAATAATAAATGCCGATCCTCTTGCGTAGCTCCATCTCCAGCCAACTCGCTTCCTTTGTTAGGTTGGTTAACCAGACCACATGATCCGCCTTCAGAGCTTGTCGATAACGGGCGAGAAGTGAGGTTATGTTCACCTCCCGCAGATGTGGAGCCATTTTGCAGGTTAAGTCGGATACAGGGTGCACACAACCGGTGTTCGTGGTGGCGTCATTGTCCGATCCACATGTGCAATGGAATTGGCTTGAACACTTTGAGCATGTGAACATCTCATCATTATCCGGTGCGGTACATACTTTACAGCTGCTGTTCGATTCCATATCTGATAGCTGCTGCGTGGCCTTTCCGCCTCGAGTGACTCGTTCAAGGCATTTCTCCATTTTACTGCTGCCACTGCAGCCGGGAATTTGTTGGTTATTTTCTACTCCGCTCCCGTAGGAATAAGAGTAATTGTATTTTTGTTGTTTAAAGAATTGCTCTGCAGTTCTTTAATATTATAGGTTTTTTAAAGAATTGTTGCCCCTCCGACTAGTTCCAAGAGCACCGCCAACCAGAAAATGAAAACAGCTCAAACACAGTTAATGGCACGTTGTCTCTTATATATTTGTGATGATCAAATTCAGTTTCTATCAGTGATGATGGTTTTGGTGAGGTAGCGAGGTGCTTTAAAAAACTGCAATTTAACTTAGGTTAAGTTTGGTCACAATTTCCATTAATATAGATCTTACCCTAGTCTTCGTCTCTCAACAGCGAACAAACAACTAAATTAGAGGTTGGCCACGAGGCTTGGCTTCACCTATTACTTTATGTGATTCAGCGCAGCTGAACTGCATTTACATAACATAGATAAAGAACCGCTAAGAATGGCAAGCTCAAAGCAAAGAGTGTGACATCACTGTGGGCTGCCTAACAGAGTTTGTTGTTGTTTTTGTCTTTTGCGCGCGCGCATTTGGTTTGACTAGCAGATGATTTGGTTATAAATAATTATTTTGTTTCTGCTGCTGGGCTTTAATTATTGGCAGACCTAAATTTCGGCAACAGTAACAAAAGAGTTCTTGCAAATTTCGTAGGGACAGCTTACAAATACTTATTTGGAACCTTAGATCAAGAAGACAAGGAAGAACTAGAACTTAAAATACGCAACTTATCAGAAAACAGCATCCAAGCAAACGATTTAATTCACGGTATTGATGCAATCAACCACGGACTCATGATCAATCAATCATGAAAATGATCAAAGATTAGCTATTCTAATATTTAACTTACAACAATTCACGGAATACATAGAAGACATAGAGTTAGGAATGCAACTAACCAGTCTTGGTATTTTTAAACCCAAATTATTAAGACACGATTCTTTAACACATATTAATTCAGAGAAACTTCTCAGCATTAAAACCTCAACTTAGTTAAAAACCATTACAAACGAAATTTTGATTATATCCCATATTCCACGTCAAATTATTAAAACACCACTTTTTAGAATCTTACCATTCCCAGACAAGAATAACAATATTTTAACAGAAATAAATCATGATAAACATTTCGTTCAACACAATCAAACCTACACGGTTAGTTCAAAAGATTTAGTAATAAACAAATGTATTACCGGTATACTATATCAAGCTCCCACAGAATGCAAGTATACAAAAATGAACAAAAATCTCGAAGTAAATTATGTAGAACCTAACATAATCATCACATGGAATCTTCCCAAAACAATATTAAATCAAAATTGCATATACAGGGAAATAATAATCGAAGGAATTAACATTATAAAGGCTTTCAATTGTTCAATTCAGCTTGAAGAAATTTTGCTCACAAACACACTATTAGATTTTACACAAACAATTTATGTCAACAATAATGTAACAAAACTAGACCCACTATCGAATATTCAAGCAAAAGAAATAATTCAAGAACACACAAAAAATAATAATGTATTCCAAATAATTACGATAACTACACTAAGCATAATGATAATCACAATACTATTGTATCTTATTTATTGTAAAATACAAAAGTCAAAAAGAACAATCACCAAATGAAAATTTGTCAACATAAAATACACCAGATAATGAAAATATATCGAATCCAGTATTATACCCTAAAATATCCGCTTGAGGACAAGCTAAATTCAAAGGATGGGGAAGTCACATATCCACCACTCCAAGATCCAATACAAGATCCCATACATTTATCATAATCTAACACTTAAGTAGTAACATAACACACACACACAAATAAACTCTAACACTTGAGTTGTAACCAGACACACACACATAAACCCAAAAATCCAAACACATAAATTTCACATAAAATCCTACGTACGTCTCTTGCTGTTATATAGAAACTAAAAATTTTCGGGATTTTGTTCCAGGACCAAAATTAAGGAGGTTACATCTTCGGCCATGGACCCGTCTAAAAATGAGGCGCCTCCGAAGAAATGCTGGACTGCCGCCATTTTGAATTTAATTGACACGAAAAAATTTGTATTTGTATATTAAAACCTAAATTATAAAACCTCTTTCACAGATTTTCGATTGATCTTTTTGTTGAGCCACAAAAAAATCATAAATTATGACCATTTTTTCACCCTCTAGACCAGCTTCCCCCCTTAAGATTGTACTACTTCAAAACTAAGTTGTCAATAATAAATAAAGAAATTATATTTTTTTATTTAAACCGAACCATTGACTTCTCATTATATATATTTTATTGTAATCATGTGTTATAAATGTATGGGTTGCGTGTTTTAAAAATTTTGAGGGTATTCTATCTATACCCGGCGCTTTATTGTGCTCGCAGAGTGCTGTTGGAAATATGTCTTCCTCCGTCGTTATTTCCTTATCTAACTTGTGTATAGTGAGCTGAGGTAATGCGTGACGGGACTTGCTGATTATAAAAGGCAGTGAAATTAGTTTAGGTTGGTTCGATTTGAAGTGCCTCTCGAGTTGTGCCTCCATTTAACCATCTTGCCAATGTCCTGAAATCCTTGATACTTTTTTAGTTTGCAATAGCAGATTGCATCGGCATTGGATTGATGATACGCAGCCTTGGCTTCGAAACTATCAGTTTTCTCAGCTGTTTTGAGGCCATGAATTGATTTTTGTGTGCCAGATGGCATTGTCGATCGTACCATGTACTAGGGTAGGTTTCATTCGTTTGGCAGCCTTTTTGACGCAGTTCTCTAACACTTGAATACCGTTCTGAATAGTCTCCAGCTCTTCTCCTAGTTCTACGATTCCTTTTTTGGACTGGTTCTAAAGCTCTCAGCTAAAGTGCGCTGTCACCGTGGTACATCGACGATAGGCCTATTTCAAAATACAGTGCACCCCCATTCGTTTGGCAGCCTTTTTGACGCAGTTCTCTAGCACTTGAACACCGTTCTGACTAGTCTTCAGCTCTTCTCCTAGTTCTTCGATTCCTTTTTTGGACTGGTTCTAAAGCTCTCAGCTTTTTCCGAGTTCCTTCTCATCTGCGGCAGTAAAATGCGTTTGTTAGAGCTGTCACTTCCTGTTTCTGGATTCAGTTCGCACCGTGCAACTATTGGCAAATGGTCCGAGAGCGACTAATTTTCTGCGCAGAAGTCGTGCAGAGTTTCAGTCCACCTTCCATAGATAAAGCAGTAATCGAAGCTGCCTCACTTCGCTTAAAAGTATAACTGCTGTCTGAATCTCCGGTTGTTCTACCATTTAATACCGTTAGATTCGCATTCTCACACATTTCTATGATGTTCTTTCCATTTACTTATACCTTTTTGTCCCGATATTCACTGACTATCCTTCTATATATATATCCTTTACTGTAGAGTAAAAAGGGCATACTAAAGTCGTGCAAATGTATGTAGCAGGAAGAAGGAAGCATCTCCGACCTCATAAACTATATGTTCTTGATCAGCATCAACAGCCGAGTCGGTACAGCCCTGTCCATCTGTCCGACTGACATTCTGTCGGTTTGAACACCTAGATCTCAGAGACTAAGAGAGTGAGAGCAAGAAGATTTTAAATATAGAATAGTATTGTCTGCGTGCAGATCGAGTTTTATTTCAAATTTCGCCACGCCTTCTCCTGCTCCCACAATAAGAAAAAAATTGAATATCTCCTACAAATTTTAAGATATCTAGCTCATATTTTGCGGTGTAGTGTATTTGCCCAATAACTACAATCTCAGAATCGGACAATTAATACAGAGTTATAAAGGTTATAAAAAACGTTGCAAACAGATCGGAATGCACTGCTTGCTAACATAATGGTGATATGTTCACATTAATTTTAATGCTTTTGTATAGGATTATAGACATTTGTTGAGCACGCTTGAAATTTTGTATTATTATGTTTAGATTTTAAACAGCTTTGTTAAATAACATAAGTAAAGGCCACTTAACATTAATTTCCCTGAGTAACTAATATATCGAGGTCGGGTAGGACCGACTTTTACTTAGGCCCTCGTTGTATATGTGTGCTGCGGTTACCAAAACGTTTAAATAAGCATTGGAAATGGCTTGATGGTGTGACACCGTGAAAAGCTTTGCTGTCCATATGTTGATTTCTAATAATATAAAATATTACAATAGAGACATGTTATCGACATGCTACTGATATCGACAAGTTTAAATATTGTAGTAATATTAAGGAATAGTATAAGGAATAGAATATAAGTAGAGAGAGAGAGAGAGAGACTCTTATGAGTGTTTGACGTGTATTTTTTGTGCTCCGCAACAAATAATTAATTGTGTCTTTTAACGCGCCTATTATTCCGCAAATTTAACATAAACAATTTTATTAGTATTGCCCACTATCGGTTTGTGCGTTACTTTTCAGTTGTGCATCTTCACATCGTTAATTTAATAAAATTTTAATATTGAGGCGTCTGTGCTGTGTATTTTGTTGGTGGTTTTGTTTTGCTTGCTTAGCAGCTCCCCCTTTTCACAGGTTTGTGTGTGCGTTCGCTTGTGCATATTCTTTTTTAGTTTGTGCTTAACTCCCACTCAGCTTTGTTGTTGCTCTGCTCTCAAAGCTAAGAACGCTTGCCATCTAACTGCGCTCTGTGGGTGTTTTTGTTTTTGAAGGCCCTCTGCTAAATTTGGTGCATTGTCTCGTGCTGCAAAAAGTCCTGCACATTTAAGAATGCAAGTGAGTCGGAACAACTTCGGTTTGCTACCTGCTGGTTGTGCGACAATTGTATGCATATTAAATGTGCTGGGCTAAGTGGAGAGGCAATATGCTTGATTTGTCTTTTTTCCTCTCCCCGAATCAAGCTGTTGGAAATCTTTCAGATAATCCTTCTTCTGTCCGTAGATTCGAGCAGTCCCCAATAGCGTCGCCTGAACCTGTTGGCAGTGTTTCCGTGTCTGTTCATTGTAACGCGCTTGCTGCAACGGTTTAAATTTGATTTTTAATACGGTCTTACGGTCAATAGGTGAATTTTTAGGAGAGAGTGGCCGAGGAGAAATTATCTAAAGTTCAATTTCTCATTTGCACTCAATATGGCGAATTTCACCTTTCTCTGCAAATAGTTTTTTTTCCGCGCCGCAGATCTGGGCGTCTGTCTATTTCTTTTGAGCCTTCAACCAGTGCAGTTGAGTTGCAGCGATCCATAACCAAGTGCTAAGGTTATCCTTATACCCGCCATTTAAAACGAGAGCATAAGTTAAAGTCGGCCCTGCCCGACTTCGAAATACCCGTTACTCAGCTCAGCTCGGATAAGTATGCAACATTTTTTTAACTCGGCCATTTATTATCCGATCCTTTTGAAAATTTGTGAGATTGTAGACATTGGCCACATAGACTTCACTGCAAAATCTGAGCTCAATATCTTAAAAATTGTGGGAGTTATTCAATATTTTTTATTGCGGGGGCGGGAGGGGGCGTGTCCAAAATTTGAAACAAACTTGATCTGCCTACAGACCATACTAGCTTACGTATAAAATTTGGTTGCTCTAGCTCTTCTAGTCTCTGAGATCTAGGTGTTCATACAGACGGACGGACGGACGGACGGACGGACGGACGGACGGACGGACAGACGGACATGGCTATATCGACTCGGCTGTTGATGCTGATGAAGAATATATATACTTTATGATATCGGAGATGCTTCCTTCTGCCTGTTACATACATTTGCACGACTTTAGTATACCCTTTTTACTCTACGAGTAACGGGTATAAAAAATAAATAAAGTTGAAAGTTAGTGCATTTTTGTTAACGCGAGTGAAACTCAAGAAGCCTCAGCAATTGGCGACGCATCTGCGTCTAGTTATTTCATTAGGTGTGCTGAACTGCAAAAAGGGCTAAGTGAAATTAAGAGTGGAATGCAGGTTGAATAGGTTTTTAGTCTTTCTTCCTGTTTCTTGGAGCAAATTGCAGGTTTGGCCCCTAATTGGGAATTTGATTCCTCTGGCCGGCAATAACCTTTATGCCTAAAGAAAGCTAGACTTTTGAGTCCCATTTAATTTTGGCTGAGCTGGGCAGCAGAAACATTCAGCGACTCATTATTGGCAAACTTCACTCCAGCGGCAAGAGAAGACTCATTCTACGATATTTGGCGCACGAGAGCAGAGATCAAGCGCATCAAACTTCGAGGGATTTAGTGCGAAAGCAAAGACCACGCTGCGAGTGCGCGACGATCGAGCTGGTTGTTTTACCCCTGGTTTTTGTGGCCAAAACGGGCCAAAAGTGAGGAGCTGTATCTCCAAGCCGTACCAATTGTCTTGGTTTACTTTTTGGCATTTTATTCCGGCCATCGTGAGTGGAAGAATTTTGGAAAAGAAAAGAAGCTGAAGCGACCACCCAGCGAGAAAATTAATGCTAACTATTTTAATGTGTTAAGTCAGTGCAAATTTTTGGTTAGTGTTTGTGTCTTATGGTTCCGTTTAAATGCAAATTTTTGCAAATTTTTGGTTAGTGTTTGTGTCTTATGGTTCCGTTTAAATCGCCTTTAGACCATTATCAAAAATCGGTTAAAATTTGGCCGCATGGCGATTATGTAATTTTTATACCCGTTACTCGTAGAGTAAAAAGGGTATACTAAAGTCGTGCAAATGTATGTAACAGGCAGAAGGAAGCATCTCCGATATCATAAAGTATATATATTCTTGATCAGCATCAACAGCCGAGTCGATATAGCCATGTCCGTCTGTCCGTCCGTCCGTCCGTCCGTCCGTCCGTCCGTCCGTCCGTCCGTCCGTCCGTCCGTCCGTCTGTATGAACACCTAGATCTCAGAGACTAGAAGAGCTAGAACAACCAAATTTTATACGTAAGCTAGTATTGTCTGTAGGCAGATCAAGTTTGTTTCAAATTTTGGCCACGCCCCCTCCCGCCCCCGCAATACAAAATATTGAATAACTCCCACAATTTGTAAGATATCAAGCTCAGATTTTGCAGTGTAGTCTATGTGGCCAATATCTACAATCTCACAAATTTTCAAAAGGATCGGATAATAAATGGCCGAGTTAAAAAAATGTTGCATACTTATCCGAGCTGAGCTGAGTAACGGGTATTTCGAAGTCGGGTAGGGCCGACTTTAACTTACGCTCTCGTTTTTATATATTCCGAGTTCCCTTTTTATAGTGAAAAGAGCGAGAAAGGGAGTGAGAGAGAAGGGAATGAGAGCCGAGTCTCCACTCCAATAGAAGATGGAGGAAAAGACTCAACATGATTGAGCGAATTTTAATGGCGATGAACGCAGGAGAAATTTAAATTGTGCTTATTTTTTGTTTGTTTGTGGAATTATTTTTCTACAAGTCTAACCCTACAGCAGTTCCAGCATCGCCGAAAGCGCTTTCTACGAAGGAGTGGCAACCAGCAAAGTGAGTGACTCCCACGTACATTTTCAATCTTATTTTTTTTGCATGAGTCAATCATTTGAAGAAAAGTTATAAAATCCCACTAAAAAGAAATGCGAATTGAAAATCAACTTCCCAATCAACGCCCCAAATAGCTTCAGTTCAATTTTCACTCGAACTCTCTCTTCGCTTTATCGCGCCCAAACCAAAGCACTCAATTTGAGTGACTTTCTGCCTATTGTGCAGGTCAGTGAGGCTCAAGCTTGGTAGTCATTTTTTTTATGGTAAATTATTTTCATGTTTTATTTACCTACTATTTTTATTTAATTAATTTGGCATGCTTTTTAGTATTAAGATAGCGATATTTCTACTGGGTAATAAATATACTATAATGTTTCTCTAAAACACCTAACTTTTGATTTCCGCTGACCATGACCATCCCGTAACCCCTTAGCGCCTTAATTGGGCCATTCCAATTAATATTTTCTTTTGTGGAATGGAATGGCATAGGCAGGGAGGGCAAAGCAAATCTTCATTAACAGCGGAGGATCGAGGCCAGTTTTCCTTATGGCGGAACACGGCGCTGACGTATTCCTTTACTTTCCCTACGCATCTAGTTTGTTCTTCAACTCTATCCCGGCTATTAAGCTTGTCTTGCACGCATTCATTTTAATATAAAAAGAATTCATAGGCACACATGGATGAGAGCAGGGCCCACAACCACCACTTGCCGACGAGCAGAGCCGGACGAACAGCGTGCACTCTCAGCCATAAATCCATCTAGCCTAGGGAATAATTATATGTAACCCGTTACATCTCATTCCTCCTCAACCTCCTCTACTTTCCGTTGTTGCACCGCGTAAGCAAGTATTTGTGTCTAGGTTGTCTCCGGAAACTACTTGTGAGTCAATTGCAGCATACATACCATTTCAAAGTTTAGTTTTGCACAACCCCGTGATATAGCTTCGTTTAAGTTAAGTGTTCCGTCTGAATCATTTCCAATCATATGTGACCCAGCATTCTGGTTGCCAGATATGATTGTGCATGAGTTCAGGCAAAACGAGAGCGTAAGTTAAAGTCGGCCCTGCCCGACTTCGAAATACCCGTTACTCAGCTCAGCTCGGATAAGTATGCAACATTTTTTTAACTCGGCCATTTATTATCCGATCCTTTTGAAAATTTGTGAGATTGTAGATATTGGCCACATAGACTACACTGCAAAATCTGAGCTCGATATCTTAAAAACTGTGGGAGTTATTCAATATTTTTTATTGCGGGGGCGGGAGGGGGCGTGGCCAAAATTTGAAACAAACTTGATCTGCCTACAGACAATACTAGCTTACGTATAAAATTTGGTTGCTCTAGCTCTTCTAGTCTCTGAGATCTAGGTGTTCATACAGACGGACGGACGGACGGACGGACGGACGGACAGACGGACATGGCTATATCGACTCGGCTGTTGATGCTGATGAAGAATATATATACTTTATGATATCGGAGATGCTTCCTTCTGCCTGTTACATACATTTGCACGACTTTAGTATACCCTTTTTACTCTACGAGTAACGGGTATAAAAAACCAATGAGGCTGATGCCAGTCAACTTGCCCTCATTTAGTTCATCCTTACGTGTAGCGTCTAATAGGGTTTCAAAAAACTAGTTCCGTTCGTCTGTCCCCGTATTGCCTATCAAAACGTTAGGGGCCTTTTATCTAAGCTCCATACGTTATTTTTGAATAGTGCAACTTTTGAATTTGACATAGTTGCATTTTCTGAGACTTGGTTAAAATTCTCAATTTCTGATTGTGAAATCTTGTCAAATGATTTTTTTATCTATCGACATGATCGACCAGATCGCAAAGGTGGTGGAGTACTGATCGCAGTTAAGACCAGCCACAGTTCCGAACTGATCATTGTTGATAATCATTGTTGTGGATGTTGAATTTGTTGCCGTAAAGATAACTTTTCCATTATTTTTTTTATTTATTACTTGTTCTTATATCCCACCTTCGGCTGATATTGAAATTTATATGCATGTGCATATAAAGATGTTTTAGTCTCTTACGGGACATTGACACACTGGTTGTTGTAGGTGATTTTAACTTGCCTAACATCAGATGGTCAAATCCTAATGGGTCGATTTACCTTGTACCATCAGTAAAGCATGATTTTTTAGATTGTGTGCTTGACATGTCTCTTTTTCAAATTTATCCTGTACAAAACAATTTAAATAAATTGTTAGATCTCATTTTTTGTCACTGATAGCACCAATGCCAGTGTCTCTAGGTCTCCCCCTCTATCACTACCCGAAGATTCTTACCATCCTTCACTGGAAGTCTCGCTTTCAGTATTTGGACCTGCCCCTTCAAATGCCAAAATCCCCAATATACCTCGTCGTTGCTTCCGTAAAGTATCCTTTTCTTTTTCCACTTTGCTTGGTCAGCTCATTTGTGCAACAGACTGGTCTCCATTGTACAATTCGATTGATTTCGATTTTGCTGTTACCTCTTTCTACGTCTATTAATTCTCTCTTAGATATATGCATTCCTTATAGCGACGCTTCCACCGCGTCACTAAATCCTTTATACTTTAAAAAGTATAAACGTACTGGTTCTGCGATTGAGTTTTCTACATATTCAATAGCAAAATCTAACTTCACACTTTTTAGCTCCGAGTGCTATAACAATTATTTTGCTCGGTGCAAAATTCAATTCGCACAGGATCTAAAGCAATTCTATAGCTTTGTGAACTCTAAGCGTAGATCTTCTTCTTTACCTTCCTCTTTTTTCTGGGTAACCAAAAGGCTGGCAATGATTCCACAGCTGTTGACTTATTCGCTTTTTTCTTCCAATCAACTTATTCCTCTGTCCAATATGCTAACACTTCTTATCCTTATAACATTACTTCTTCCAACTCAATATGTGATCCCGAAATTTCCGAAAGTTCTCTTCTTTCATTTTTAAAATCACTAAAATCCTAATTTTCTTCGGGCTTGACAAAATTCCTAGCTGTGTGCTCAAAGAGTGTTCTAGTTCTTTATGCAAACCTTTGCTAAAGCTTTTCAATCTATCACTCAATTCGTCTGTCTTCCCATCTCTTTGGAAAGAATCTTTCATTATTCCTCTCCATAAAAAGGATGGGAAGTCGGATATTTCAAATTATGATAAGCTTTCCGCCATTCCGAAATTGTTTGAAGAGATTATAACCTCTACATTGCAGCATTATTGTAAATCTATTTTGTCACCTTTCCATAAAGCGTCGGTCAACAACGACCAACTTGCTTGAATTTACTTCGCTAGTTAATGATGAATTCCTGGTGAAAAAACAAACTGATGTCATTTACACTAACTTTAGCAAAGCCTTTGACTCTGTCAATCATGATCTTCTCCTCTTTAAGCTCGATCGATTAGGATTTCCCTCCTTTTTTCTGCTTTGGGCCTCGTCCTATCTAAAAGATAGAACTCAAAAAGTTTTGCTTTGTTTTGATACTTCGAAACCTGTGACTGTATCCTCTGGTGTACCTCAAGGTAGCCACCTGGGTCCTCTGTTCTTCACTCTATTTATTAATGATCTCCCTACAATATTATCATATTCTCGGATACTCATGTATGCCGATGACGTTAAACTTATTTTGTCTTTCAACAACCGCATTCATTCTATTGGATTGCAAGATGATCTTAACTCCTTACAGTCTTGGTGCTTGGTAAATCATTTGCACCTGAATTGCTCCAAATGCATGTTTATGACTTTCCATTGTTGCAAACCTTTTCTGGTTTTCTTTTCTGGTATTTCGTCTGTCGTTGATCTTAGAATTCTGTTTGACCCCAAATTGAGTTTTAATCACCATTTCTCCACTATTGTTATCAAAGCGAATGGTGTACTTGGATTCATTAAACGTTGGTCGAAGGAATTTAATGATTCCTACACCACTAAACTCCTTTATACTGCTTTAGTCCGTCCCGTGCTAGAATACTGTTCATCCGTATGGTGTCTGCAGTGTAAAAAGCATGTTGATCGTATTGAATCAGTTCAGAAACAATTTTTGCTTTTTGCCCTTCGTGGCCTAAATTGGGACCCTAACCTCTGTTTGCCATCGTACTCCAGAAGACTCTTACTAATAGTAATCGCTAGCTAACCATATAGTCTTAGGTTTTTCTTTTCTTCGTAAGTTAATTATCGGTGATGTAGATTCATCTGAACGCTTACGTCGCCTTAACTTCTCTGTTCCTTCTAGGCCAACCAGAAACTTCTTTCCTTTAATCTTGTCTAGATGCACAACTGATTATGCCCAGCATAATCGATTTCGGGTTTTATGTCAAGACTGCAACGATCTGTATCACCTCCTCTCAACAGATCTCTCTCTCTTCTCACTAAAAACGTCCCTTTACACTTATCTCCGTGAAAATCTCTGACCACTCCCAGCAGTGAATAGGGGCATAGCTTGCCGGACTGGCTAATAAATCTTCCCCCACCGGGTCAGAGATTTTTCGGTTATCCTTTTAGTTTTATTTTAATTTATTTTTATACTCTGTACCAAATAGAGTATAATAAGTTTGTGCAAAAGTATGTAACATCCAGAAGAAAGCATCTCCGACCCCATAAAGTATATATATTCTTGATCAGCATCAACAGCCGAGTCGATATAGCCATGTCCGTCTGTCCGTCCGTCCGTCTGTCCGTCTGTCCGTCTGTCTGTGTGTCCGTATGAACGCACAGATCTCAGAGATGGTAAGAGATAGAGGTTTGACATGTATGGGACATATGCTTCTTATGTCTGCAGGCAGATCAAGTTTATTTTCAATTTTGGCCACGCCCCCTCCCGCCCCCGCAATTTAGAAAAAACGTCATATCTCCCACAGTTTTGAAGATAGATCGCTTGTTCCTTCTAGACATATTTAGTTATTAGGATAACTTATCGATCCGCCAAAGAAATGAAGAAGATCGGATGAACGGTTTTCGAGTTATGATCAAAAGACAAATTTTCTTGGTACAGAGTATGTTATAGTCGGGCTTGACCGACTTTCTTTCTTGTTTGTAGTGGCTTTGGCTGATATTTTCGACTGCATAAATGTAAAGCGAGTTGGTTTGGTAGCTTCGGGTGGTGTTGGTTGCACCAGTGCGATGCAGGACAAATAGCCGAAAATTTCGCTTTCCAGAGCTTCTGTTGCTTCTTCTGCATTCGAGGCATCTAAAAAGCCATCCTTTTTAAAGCGAGGGTCAAGCAAAGTTGCGAGTCTCGGAAGTGACTTCTGTTCGTACAAAGCAAATCTCTCTGGCAGTCGACGCATCATTAGGTTGTGTGCTTCCAAGACAATGGAAGACTTTATTTTAGGACGCGTTTGGTCTAGATTTTGGTGCAGCTCGCTAACCATCGGTATTATAAGTGAAATGGTTGCTGTCTTATTTGCGGAAATTTGCTCAGTAGCGTCGTTAAAACGCATTTGCAGTTCCGTTAGCTCTGTTAGAAGGATAATTTCATCAGCTGAAAAGGGTTGTGGAGCCTTAGGCAAATTTAGCAGCACTTTAGAAATAGAATCATTAAGTGTAATGATGCGCTTCATCATTAAAAATGCGCTGTTCCACCTAGTTGGAACCTCTTGGATTAGCCCTAAGGGGCTTTCAACGTCCTGTGACTGCTTAAGCTTCGCATTAGCTATTGCGCTTGACTTGAAGTATGCGACTATGCGCTTGCACTTGGTCAATATGCCATTGAGACAAGTCAATTGTAAAGCATCCTGTACGTGTAAGCTAAGCGAGTGGGAAAAGCATGGTAAGTGATTTAGACTTAGCAACTCACATGCTTTCTTTATAGTTGCGTCTTTATCAGTTACTACAGTTACAACTTTATTGTGTACGTTCCACTCTGTCATGATACTAAGCAAAGTTTCTGCTATGTTCTTTGCAGTATGATTTGTGGATGTTAAAAGTTTCTGTGTAGACAAAACTGCCGACTGTAGTTCAAAATTGTTATTTATAAAATGACAGGTTACTGTAATATATCCTTCTGTGGCCCTTGACGTCCAGCAATCTGTGGTTATGCCGACATAATCCATATTATTCAAAATGGTCATTAAGTGAGCTTTCAAAGACTTATAATTGTTTGTTTAATGTGAAAACATGTAATATTTAATACGTTCTTGTTAATATGTTGTAAGCCAATCTCGTACAGAAACATTGTTGTTATTAAATGTGATGTTGAAAATAATTTGTTTCTCTCAAAATAATCTCAAATAGTCGAAATAATGGAAATTAATGGAAAATAATGGAAAATAAAGAAAAAAAATGGAAAATATTAAAGCGATTATTTTCCATTATTTTCAATTATTTTTAATAATTTATGGTAATTTTCCATTATTTTTTGATTATTTGTAATCGTAATCATTAAATAATTGTGTGAAACCGAAAATAATCGTAATTTAATCATTAATTCAACTTTTAAACAAAAATAATCTAATTAATAATGACTACAATTAATAATAATTATTTAACAGCTATGGTTCAGAACATCATAGATGAATATTTGGAGAAGAATATTTGAAGAATTATGCGTCCAATTGAATCCGAATAGGCCTCAGCAGTGGTGTTAGTAAAAAATAAAACAGGTGGAACAAGAATGTGTCCAGACTTTAGACCTCTGAACAAGTCTAAGATAAAAGTAACATTTAAAATTCCAAGACGACCTTTTGGGCAGACTAGTCAGCAAGAAAATATTTTCGAAACTAGACTTAAAAAACGGTTATTACCATGTCCATATGCACAAGGATTATATTAAATACACCGCATTCACAACGCCCTTGGGTCAATATGAATTTCTAAGAATGCCGTTCGGACTCACAAATGCTCCGTTTATATTCCAACGGTTTATCAATCAGATATTTGATGACATGGTGAAAGAGGGAAAGGTTATTATATATCTCGATGATATAATGGTAGCCACAAAAAATATTGAAGTACTACAAGGAAATGGGCCATGTTGGTATAGACAAAGTATCAGAAATAATAAGTCGAAGTTATTTCCAAATATTAGGAAAAAAGCAGACGAGCACATTAAAAACTGCCTAAAATAAATAGCGTTTTCGAATAAGAATGGAAAGCAGAAAGGATTCCTACACAACATTCCAAAAGGTAATTTACCTTTCCAAGTAGTACATATTGGTCACTATGGTCCGATCAATAATAAAGAAACAAAAAAAAAGCATGTTCTGGTGGTAGTAAATGGCTGCACAAAGTTCGTAAGACTCTACCCAACTAAGACAGCCAAATCAAAAGAGACTATAGACGCACTGAAAGACTACTTTAGGAAATCTAGTAGACCAGCACAGATCGATCCCGTTGTAGTTGACGGAAAGCCTTCATCGAGACGTACGTGCGATTCGAGGAGCGAATAGAGACTCAGGTCACTACCTTGTTGCAGCCAAGATACGCACACGTCTCAGTGTGGTACATGCCACACGTTCTATCGCACGTCGAAAGCTGAACGTCGAGTAGCTGCAATCACAACGGACATCCGAAGCCTACACAGCAAAATTCACCCAAATGCTCAGGGAAATCATACTTTGCCCTTCTGGCGCATGCGAACAGTGGAAGCATATTGCACACTCAATGAGTACGGCTACCATGGAGACACTCCGAGCACTCCTGAAAACAGTCATGGATACTGCAGAGAAATACGCTTCAGGAGAACTTTGCAGTCGGGAGCAACTCGGGCTGTTAAGAAGCGATACCGGAAGAAAAGGAGAGAAGAGAAGCGCCTTTTAGAAGGAAGAAGAATGAACAGTAAAGGCGCATGCTTGAGGAAGTCGAAGTGCTTTTCAGCATGAATGAGACTCAAATGTTCTACCAAAATATTAGGCAACTAACCAACGGTTTTAAGCCCAGGGTCACACTATGCAAGGACGAGCACGGAAATCTGGTCACAGATCCGCAGATGCCACTAGACAAATGGAGGAACTATTTCTCCAACCTGCTGGGAGGTGATGACGAACGCAATGCTGCCTCTGGGGAAGTAGCGATACCACCAATCGATGATATAGCAATGGACTAACCGGGCCACAATGGTATTTACAAGATTTACGAACCCTGTTATCGATAATGGGCATACTAGGCCTATCGACATCGATCTCTGCTCAATCTGATCTAAAGCTCGACGCCGTAAAAGGGCGCTTAATAAAGAAAACTGAAAAAGAAATAATAATCTACCTGAGTCTACAACATCAGAAGTACAACTCAAATTTTTTAGTTGATGAGCTCTGCTATATATATTGTGTGGCTTGATTCGCAAATAATTATGGAAAACGATAGCCAAATTCTGCAGAGGCAAAAGAATGTGAAATGGTTTATTGCGCATAAAATTAGCATTCCGAATAATGGAACCTTAATACAGATGACTAAAATTGCTTTGGGGTACAATTGTGCTACGTCAGATACATCCGACATTGAAAAAGAAGCCGATGACAGCCACCTCTGCAACCAAGCCACAATGCTTAAAGGTATGGTGGGAAGACACGCATTCGCGAGGATCCATGAAACACTAATTATTCCGAACAGCAACAATTGAATACCCTGCTGGAAAATGCAAAATTTTTGGACGCAGCAAATTAGAGTGGCCCAAAAAACAAGCGTTGGCGCAAATATTGATAGGCAATTCGAAATCCGAAGAAGGCGTAAGGGATGTTGTCCATATAGTTGCTCCATATGATGCTTCAGTGACAGTTGATGCAAATAAATTGATACATGGATTTGAACTCGTGTGTGATGCTATAGATGAAAGCGACATCTTTAAGTTTCGTTGTGTGCGTCTATTAACGAAACCAGCAACGGAAGCCTCTATCAATCGAGTAATAAAATTGAGTTTAATGCAAATTTCCTAGAAACTTTAGGTCGTGACCACTCGATGGCCGAAGTGATTTTGCTATTGCGACACACCCGATTTGTTCCCGGAAAAACAACAATAATGGGAGCGAAATGATTTAACAGTTCCTATCAAAACTTAAGATAGGATCATATTTTAACACTGATATTGTCCAAAAATCTTATTTAAAATTTTTTTCCGCTACGCATGATGCCGAAAGCGCGATAAGCTTAATGCAAAGATCAGCATTGCCTTATGACATTCATAATAGTGAGTTAGAACCAAAAGGATATTGTGGTGTCAACGGATCGAGATTGTTTGATTTGGTAAAATTGAATGTGGAAATTGAATTTCACAATATTATATTTAATGTTATTCCAGATAATGGTTTATCAATCGAAATACTTCTTGGACGAGAATTCTTAAATGAATATTAATTGGTGTTTGTGTTTGTTAAGGCAATTACCAATTTGAAAGAAAAACCGTGTATTACAAATAAATCGAAAAAAATATATTGTTGTAGTTAAATTTGACATTGACATTGCTACATTAAGGGGGGATCTATTTGTTTTTTTTTTTCATTTTCTTAAAGTATGATGTTTTAAGAATATTCTCGAAAAATTTCAAGTCAGTCCGATGAATAGTTTTCAAGATATTTAGTAATTACTGAAGCAACATTAAACCTCTCGATTGTGACTAGATAGAACATTTTTCTAGCAAAAATTTTCCAAAGTTTAATAACGATGAATATTGAATTTAACCGAACTTTGTAATAAATACTTTCGCTTTAAAAATTCTTAAAATATACGATATAAAAAATCCATTTTAAAAAAATTAAATTTTTCAAAGAAATTATTTAAATAATTACACTAGTTTACATATTAATAAAAATTTAGCGATCCCGCACATTTGGCGGTAATTTCATATGTAAAACCGTCCGCTGATTCCAAAAATAAGGTCCAATAATTTTTTGGCGGGGCCGTTTTCGAGAAATCGCGAAAAAGCTAGTTTTTTCATTGTAAAAAAAGGTACCTTTCTAAAAATGTGTATATCTTCAGTTTTAGCTTGTAGATTTTAAAATGGTCGGATACATTTGACAGAGAATTGAATGCCCTATTAATCATTCATACAACACATTTTAATCCGTTATTAAACTTCGCGGCTATTAAGGTGTTAATCGGCAACTTTGCTTTAAATTTATCACTTTTTGTAAAAAAGGTAGATTTCAATCGCGATTTTCTCCATGAAAATAATTCTCCAAAATTAATTTTTTCGCTGATCATCATAGAAACATCCATTACAATTCTAATGTCACGTATTTCAATCCGTTAAAGAATAAAGAAGTTATTGGCACTTGAGTACGAAATTGAAGGTTTAAAGTTCATACAAATAGACTTAGCTTCAATGATTTTTTGTTCATCATAGGATTCATAGTAACTTTTATTTTCAAGGGCTACTATGTGCTGTCAGATTTATTCTGTGTATGCTGTTGTTTTTGTTATTCAAAATTGAAAAATTAGTGCAAGAAGTCGAGTCAAAAAAATTCAGAACCAATGCCAAAACCGAAAGCAAAACGGTTCGGTTCTTTAATAGTAAAACTCTTACCTTATGACACTTGTAAATTTGAGAATCGATTCCCTAAGATAAGTTTTATACGACTTGCAGATTTCGGTTTGCATCCATGTATTGTATAGAGATCTTTGGAATAATAAAGAAGTTATTGGCCTTTAAGTACCAATATCGAATTTTTATGCTTTTATTAAATTGCATGAGAAGTTTATTTCTTATTAAGTGTTTTAAAAGTGCGACAATTTTGATTGACTTTTTCTTCTTGGGGAAATATTATTTTCTCTAATGAGAAACCAACAATAGTCTCCCATCATCGCTTCATCCCAATAACCTTTATATCGCCGCTCCATATCTTTAATCTGCTGATGAAAGCGCTCCCCATGCTCATCACTCTCATCACCAAGATTATCCGGGAAAAAGTTTAAGTGGGAGTGAAGGAAATGAATTTTCAAGATCATGTTCACACCTATTTTAAAAAAAAATTTAGTTAGTTATCAAATTAGAAAATACAACAGTTATTAACTATTTTCCAGTAGTTTTTAAGCAAGCCTTCGATGGTTTCCTCATAGTCGGAACTTCGCATGCTGCCTAATAAGTTAGCAACCACTCGACAAAATGAGTCCCATGCACTAGCCTCAGGAATATTGTTAAGGTCGATCTAAACTTGGTGTTTCCAATTAATTTTTTTATTTGCGGTCCCACAAATATACCTTATTTTATTTTTGCGTCGGATATATTTGGAAATATTCTTTTTAAGTAATCAAAAGATGCGCCTGATTTTGGTAAGGCTTTCACAATATTTTTAAAAAGACCTAGCTTTATATGCAAAGAGGGCAGAATTATTTGTTCTTTTTTAATTAATGCCTTGAATTTAACGTTGTGTTGCCCAATGATAAATTCTGCTCTGCTAGGCCAAATTTTCTGATCATAATGCAGCCTATGAGCCCGACTATCCCATTTGCAAAGGAAACACTTATGTTTTGTGTAACCCTGCTGCAGGCCAGTAAGCATTGCAGCAACTTTAAGGTCTGCACAAATTTTCCACTTATAATCTTCATATTTGGTTAGATTTAAAACCAAGGCCATCGACTCATAAGATTATTTTAGATTAACACCGTGCGCCAATGGAATGGAATATTGTTTCCTTGATGCAATAGTACAGCTTTCAGGCTCAACTTACTGCTATCAATAAAAAGCCGCCAATCACAAGGATCATACTGCTCTCCAAATTCTTCGAATAATCCATGGATATTGTGGCAATAGCAGACACCTCCATTTTTTGTGTAGAACTTCGAAAATTGCAGATGTCGGTCTCTGTAAAAAGAACATTTTACATCAGATGTCAACATTTTTCTTTCCCGCAAGCGTGATGCCAATATTTCTGATTTTTCCTTTGACAGATCTAGATCTCTTATTAAGTCGTTAAGTGCGGACTGTGTGAAGAGGAGTGGAGTAATATTAACTTCCGCATCACTCATGCTAGATTCTGTTGATGAACTAGGATTGTTACGCTCATGGTGCTTTCTTGGACAAACAGGTCGTACTATCGAAGGTATTTGTGGAACTGGTTTTATGAAAGAATCCACTTGGGGATATTTGACATTTCGAAAACGTACACGTAATTTTACTGTTGTCAAGCAGAAATAGCAATCTGTAACGTGGGATTTTGCCTCTCTCCAAACTGCCGGTACATCAAAAGCCAGGTAGCGCCTATGATACCAAAATATTAAATAACGAGTATTATAGTAGTATTCATATATACATACTTTGCGCCAGCCTTCCACATCGTCAAAGTGGTTCTACATGTATTGCATAAAACTCTTGGGGTCCACAACATATCAACAATCTTAGGTGAATATCCAAAATACAAGCGATAAGCATCTTGCAACTTTGTTGAAAATGGTCTCGGAGTCGAAAATATATAACGTCCGCAAGCGTAACTGAACTTTTTTGGATCATTTCTGCATCGAATTTGACGGCTTTCTGCACTCATTTTCAATTTTCAAAATAACAAACACTACCACAGCTAAAGAATAAATCTGACAGCACAT
>JAWNNO010003525.1:0-88223 GCA_035044985.1 Lordiphosa fenestrarum
ATATGATATGATATGATATGTAAAGAAGTTGCCACCATAATAGACACTGTTTTTATACAGTTGCCAGGTAGTTAGTGAAAGCTTGACGATTAGGATACTTACACTGGTAAAACAATTCGCCCTGAAAACTAGAAATTCTCCTATGAAATCCGTTTTAAGGCTTTTTCTCATTTATGGGAAATTTTTCTGAAACTTTGAAAGTTTTCCATAAATGAGAAAATATGTTTCTTAATTTTAGGGTGAATCGCCTTAGGACGGATTTCATAGGCGAATTTCAAGTTTTCAGTGCGAATGTTTTATGAGTGTAGAGAGTTATGCCAACGGCACCAGCCCCCAAAGCCGTGAAACATCGAATTCGTCGAAATCCAATGCGCAAGCAGAAAATCATTTCTCTTGAGATGAATATCAGCAAGACTCCGCTTAAGCTTACAAGGCAAAAGCGACATTGAGTGACCAAATTAAAAGAAGAAAAGAGTTTTGAAAAATATTCATTTGATTTCAAAACAATGGTGAATTTTTTTCCCAAAATTCAAGCATTAAGTCAATTATTTATAGTACTTTAACCCAGTCAAGTGCCAGCTGATACATCATTATTAATTTCGCTTACATACAAATTTTACTTGCTATATTTCCCTTCCAATCCACTTTCAATTGTGACTTTTCGCATGCAATTAATATTTAATTGAGATATTTTACTTCCATTAAATTTTCAATTGAAATTTTACACACCAGTAAATTTGTAATTGGAAATTTCCCTGTCATTAACTTTTTAATTGGAACATTTTTAACAATTTGTCTATATTAAGTTGGGATTTTTTACCTCAATTAAATTTTAAGTTGGGATTTCTCACTAAATTCTCATGTCAAAAACAAAAGCAGATACATATATACAAAATATTTGTAATACGGAGTAGTTTTGTATTGTTCGGGGTATCAATAGCAAACAGCTGACTTTGTAATCGAATATTGATAAGCGATGCCAGCATAATTTGGCAGATAGGCGAATTGCACGGCTTAAACAGAGTTTTTATAAAATGAAAAGAAAAAAAGTAGAGGAAGGTCAACTTCGACTTGGCCAAAGTATGTATACCCTTGCAGCACTTTTTTAAAATAATTTGAAGAACCAATACACTGAAAACAAACAAGACTACTTTTCTGACACTACTTTTGTATGACAGCCAGGCCCGTAGAGAGGAATTACGGGCCCGGGGGAAAAAAATTCGCGGGCCCCCATTTAATAAAAAATAATTTTTCAACATAACTAAAATCATGTTTAGTTTTGTTAATGTTTAGATACATATCTAATGTATATATACAGATGAGCAATAGGTATTCTGTTTCAATACAAAAGCATGGAAAAAGGATTAATTTTCAAGTTTTCGTCTGTATCTCGGTTAGTTGTTGTCCAATGAAATTCGCTTTTCGCGCTTTCGCAAAGGCAAAGGATTCGATTATTTCGCTGAAATCCAACTGCCTTGCTAACTCGGACTCCAAACTTAACATCGCCAGACCAATTAGACGCTTTTGTTTAGAACAAGATCTGTGGAAGTTTTTGACTCGCGATAAAACACTGAAAGAGCGTTCTCCACTAGCGACACTGACAGGGAGAGTACAAACAAGAAAGAAAGTCGGTCAAGCCCGACTATAACATACTCTGTACCAAGAAATTTTGTCTTTTGATCATAACTCGAAAACCGTTCATCCGATCTTCTTCATTCCTTTGGCGGATCTATAAGTTATTCTAATAACTAAATATGTCCAGAAGGAACAAGCCATCTATCTTCAAAACTGTGGGAGATATGACGTTTTTTCTAAATTGCGGGGGCGGGAGGGGGCGTGGCCAAAATTGAAAATAAACTCTGCCTGCAGAGCTAAGAAGCATATGTCCCATAAACGTCAAACCTCTATCTCTTACCATCTCTGAGATCTGTGCGTTCATACGGACAGACGGACAGACGGACATGGCTATATCGACTCGGCTGTTGATGCTGATCAAGAATATATATACTTTATGGGGTCGGAGATGCTTCCTTCTGGATGTTACATACTTTAGCACAAACTTATAATACTCTATGTACCTACGGTACAGAGTATAAAAATTCTTAAAGAAACGCAGACACTTGGAAAAAGATTCTGAAGGTTTCTTGAGTACAGTGCGTTGAGCAATCCAAATGGAGAAAGGTTCTTTTCAAAATTATCTACATATATATATATATATATATATATATTGAGGAGGACGATTTCATCTTTCAACTCTTCGGAAAAATCAACTTCGTACTTCTTCGTAAATTCTCCGGCAGACGTCTGGAGAGTATCTTCATCCAACGTGGTGAATTTTCCATTAAAAAGAAAACACTTGATTCAAATATTTTACTGCTTTGAATCTATTCGTCATTCCTGCAATTACCGAATCGATGATGCAGAGGAAAGTGCAGGTCTTAAATTTTTATACTCTGTACCAGAGATCTGCACGAGTGCACTGCAACTACAAGTGCACTTCATAAGTACTTGATATTTTCACACCCGAGTGTCCCAAGCACTGCAACAAAATGTATACAGTAGTATTTCTACTCGCGGCATATTTGTGGTTCGCACACGAAGTGCCAAAAACACTCGCGCCACTCGCGTTGCTTATTGCTAATACTCATACGAAAAGAGAGCTCAAAAATTTGAGTGTGGAATTATCCACCAACAATTCTGGCAACGCATTTTCTACTTGTCGCTCACTCACTTGAGTAATTTTTTTGTTCATGCTTGCTTCTTGTTGTATTTTTTTTACTGCTGGCTTTGTGTGTCCGCTCTCTGATATGTCTTCGGCTTCTGGTCTTTTTTTTTCCTTCCTCGGCAAATTGATCTCTAATTCACGACTCTGCTTTGACGTCAACGTCAGCAGAACCGAATTCTGTGCGCATTGTTATTGCATTGTATGAGGAGGAGGAGGTTTTGGAGGCGGAGGAAGAGGAAAGAGCAATACACAATACATGTATATTAGTAGTGTGTGAGCTGAGAGGACGGAGTATTTTGCGTATTCCTCTTCGCTCTCTGAGTAAAATTAGTATGTATACTGCAAAGTGCGAGTGCGTCCGCTACCTCAAAGCCGAAAGCAACATGCAGTGTCGCTCAAAGCAGAGACAATCAAATTTGACATCCCCTCAAAACAGACACCAGTCACAGAAGTACTAGTACGAAAATGAGTGAGTATATCATTTGACTAGACATTTTGAGTGTCGAGTGGTACTGCGTACGCTTTTTCAGCGAGTGTACTCGAGTCAAGAAAACAGGCACTCGTGCAGATCTCTGCTCTGTTCCGAAGGTACAGGGTTGTTCATATTCGACGGACCCATCTGGCAACGCCATAACTTTTGACAGAGATGTCAGATCGCTTAATGACATACCGCGTTTGAAGCGTCAGTCCAAGCAGATTTTTACCATGGAACAATACACGCCACGCGAGCGCTCTGAAATAGTTGAAATTTACATTCAACAGAACAAGTCAATTGTGAAAACTCAACGTGCTTTTAAAAAATTAAAAAATGTGAGTAAGAAAACCGTAAATAAGCAAAATTGCCGTATTTACGCCACTGAAAATCCTCAGGAGATTCAAGAAGTGCCTCTTTATGACGAAAAAGTCACAGTTTGGTGCGGCGTTAGTGCGAAAACGGTCATTGGGCCGTTTTTCTTCCAAAATGAAAATGGCCATGCTGTTACCATCAACCAGGAGCGTTATCGCGACATGATGACCAATTTTGTGATGCCAATTATTCGTCGAAAGCGTATGAGGCAGTTCTGGTTTCAACAAGACGGCGCTCCACCGCACACAAGTCGCATAACAATCGATTTTCTGAAGAAATTGTTTCCGGGCCGTTTGATGTCGAAAAGTGGTGATTTGGACTGGCCACCGCGTTCGCCCGATTTGACGCCGCCTGACTTCTTCTTGTGGGGATATTTGAAGTCAAAGGTTTACGTTAACAAGCCAAGGACCGTAGAAGAGCTCAAGGACAACATTCGTGAAGAAATAGCCGCTATTCCGGCCGAAATGTTGGCGAAAACGATGGAAAATGCTGCAAAAAGGGCACAATACGCCATCAACGCCAGAGGCGGCCATTTGAGAGGTATCATATTCAAAAATTGATGTAAACAAATCTACTTGGAACAAATTAAATGATTAAGATTGCCAACCGCCAAATTTTTATTTTTTTCTTTGATTTTTTAAAAAAAAACATGGGTCCGTCGAATATGGGCAACCCTGTAGTTTTTCGACCGTTCTTTCCTATGACAGCTATATGTTATAGTCATTCGATCCGACCGGTGCCGACATATGTGCAGCGTATTTGTACCAGAAGACTTCGTGCCAAGTTTGGTAAAACTGACGGAGAAGATAGCATAGAAACAGACGGATAGACGGGCCAGGCTAAATCAACTCAGCTCGTCTTGCTGATCAAGTATATATATACTTTATGTGCTTGGAGATGTTTTTTTCGCGGCGTTACAAATATTTGAACAATTTTAATATGCCCTCTGCAAGTGTATAATAAATACAGCTGAAAGCTTTAGATGACATTAAGACATTACGAACGTTGAGGAAAAGTGGCCTTATATTTAGCTGACTTTTTCTTCAAAACTAAACTGGCTGAACATTTTGACAGTTAAAATGACTGGCGTCTTTAGGGTAACTTGACGCCATGTCATTATTGTTGAATAACCGAAGGACCCGAGCTTGAATCCCAGTAAGTTAAAGTAAAGTTCAAAATAAAAGTTTTTATAAGTTTTCCATAACGCAACACCACCACACCTTTAGACCTTACACTCAGGAACAATATTCCTAACTTATAGACAGTCTTTTGCCTTATATCAAGATTATTGTGACCTAAACAGTTAAGGTCCTTGTCAACCTTAAAGTAAGTTTAAGATGTCTCTCATTGTAAATGTTTAAGCTATTTTTGGGAGTTTAAGGATGTTTTTTTTGGGTACAATTTCGCCTACCGCACATTTGTATTCTTTAAAACTTCACATCATTTACATGCCCATTTGAGCAATGCATTTCTTTCATCTCCCATTTTCCATGTCTCTCTTGGTCTTTGGCTATTTTGAAAACGAGATATGGCCCAAAACAAATGGCTGCTACTTTGTTGCTAAAACAGAATCCCAGTAATTAGCCAAGTAATTAGTAAGGATTTTTCAAACGAGAAGCTAGAGCTGATATAAATTATTTCGGTTTGCTCGCTAGACGGACTGAAAAATGCTGCTGGCAACAACACATACTGGAAATGTTAAGGAAAAGGCGCATTCCTGTCTGTCTGCCTGCACACACATCGCATTCGGCACCTTTGTCATGCACACGGATATAATGCTAAAATATTATACCGATATTATGCAAATTTTTATTGTTTTTCATGTGGCAAGCGGCTGGGCCCCACTGTAGACGGGGCTAAAAGGGATTTGGTGCGTGATGAAATTAGGATAATTTAATAGATTACGCTTCGGCGTTGATTTTTCAGGGCAGTCGGCTGGAGCTGGGGATACATCATCATACATAATACCTGTTATGTTGCCGTCTACGCGTATTGATTGCATTTACCTTACGCCTGGGCATTGTTGTCTGGCCCCGCCACCCACTTGGGATTTGGAAACATTCTTTTTCGGCAACGGTCGACACCCTCCTTATTTGGTGAGGTCCTTAATGCCTTTTCTTGCTTGCTTTTCGGCGTTGGGTGGGTTCTGGAGGAGTGAGTTTTCGCCTTCATTTTGAATGCTTGCCAGGCATATCACGTAGTTTCAAGTCGCATTTCGTCACCTGAACACAGCAGGCGATTCTGGTTTGGTGGTGGGGGGGGTGGGGAGCTCAATAAATGTTTAGTGGCCAAGCCAAGGAGCTCAGATTTTCCAGTCGCAGGAGAGGCTATTTATGTGCTGGTGCCGTAAGAGCACTTGTTAAGCATCAAATTATTCAAACTTCGATCCATTTTATGGTTCAGATTTACATTAGTAATGGATATTTATGGGCTAGATATTTTATGGTTAAGTCGAGGTACATGTGAAGAGATTTGGCAGCAAAGCTGACGAGTTCAGCTTCAGGTGGGGCGGAATGTTAAATACGAACGTCAAGTGTGAAGCATTTAGACTTCCATGCAGTGCTACTTGCCAGAGGTAACTCTTTTGAATCTTATACTTAATGCTGTTAACTCTAATAAGATAGATTTTATTAGTTGGATGTTTATTTCTATATAAAACAAGCTCAAAACCGTCAGCGTTTCCTCTTTTGTATAAAAAACAACATTTACATATTTTAACAAACATTAATTAAACAATTTCCTTATCAATTCCATTAATATCCTATAAAAAACCAATTTTTAGATTCTGCCTATTATTACGAGGGTCTTGAGTCGAACCGGTTCGAACCCGGAAGTCTAACTATCAGATTACTGTGAACCGAACCTTGAACCCAACATCTTAAGTTATTAAAGCTGAATCTGAACCTGCTCCCAACCAAAAATTTCGCTATTTTGATGGTACAGCAGGCAGGTTTAATGTAAACACCTATAAAAATGTTCCGAATAACCATTAGAATCCGTCTGTTTCTTAAGATTCTCGACTCCAAGGCTTATTAAATAATTCACAAAACAAAAGCTTAACATAACTCTTACCCTGCTTATACACAACATAATTATCATGATAAATGCTCTTTAAAGTATGCTATGCTTATGAATATTTCTAATTCAGGAAAACAATTCTCTTGTAGTTGGCTTACTAATAATTCATTCTGAATACCTTCGACTAGTTCGTCCATCTTAGTTAATGCAAAGTGTGGAATTTGTATGACGCTGGCATAACTGACTCTCAATTACTTTAATTCAATTAAGTTTGCATACTTTTAGGGGCATTTATCATGATATTCGATTTGTATATAAACGGGCTATGTGGAAACATTTTCCGTACTTATTCAGCACTTTGACATTTTTATTTCGTCACAATACTTTATATAAATACAAACACTTTGTCATTGCTTTGATGCTCATGAGCTGTATGAAAGTGTTTCTATACTCAGAGAAAACATAGAGAATTTTATACTTGGATCAAAAGTTCGATAAGAAGGAAAATTCTTCTTCTTTGATACCTTTTCTTCTTGATCGAAGAGCTTTAATGCATGATACAGAGAAAAAAAAGGATATTAAAGAATATCGAATGGATGATTTCCGGTATCCATTTGGACGGGATATGTCTAAAATATCCCTTTAATCATCAAACGGAGCTAGAGATCATCCATAGGATATGAAAGCTGATGATCATTTGGATGATTTCGCAGCTCCGCTGGATGATTAAAAGGATATTAAAGGATATTTTTTTTTTCTGTGTACGAATCATTCTCAAATCAAGCCGGATAGTTTTTGAGTCAGTGCTAAACATACTCTAATTTTATGTTGCTCATTTTTGAATAAAGAGCATACAGCATTGTCAAAAACCGAGAATGTTCTTTCTAATATCAAGAGCTTATCAGACTCTTAAACCAAGAACTTCACAGATTCCAATCATATAACCACTTAAACCTATTTAATAGAAAATTAATTGATAAACCAGTTAGCAAGTTTAAGACACAATACCCTAAAGCAGCATTAGTCCTTGCCAGTCAACTGTCAGTCGAACAGCGGTCTCCTTATGCCAGCAATGTCAAAACTGGTTGGGAATTTCTAAGCAATATGAGTGCAAAAATCGATTGCGCTTCCCCACACACCCCTCTCCCATAAAAAACAAAACTGCGAGTGCGAGTTCAAATCTCCTCTCTCTTTCTTCAACTCTTTACCCTTGCCTAAAAACACTATACTAAGCACGAATTTAGCTCGATTTCAAGTGCGAAATTCTTGAAATTTCAAGAAAGAATCCATTCTTTTTTATATCCTTTGTTCTTAAGTATGTACATAAAGTATTGTGATGCAAATAAACATTACAGCATGTTGGTCACAGACCTAAACAGTCAATTATATGTTGAATAATCCTCTCAAAACCCAAAAAGCGACACAAGTCCCTTACAGATTACCATATAAACTTGTATAAAAGATGGACTGAACCAAGGCTGGAACCAAATTCTTGGCTTGAAAAGCTTAAGCTACAACAGTTGGTAATTTGTGGTTCGAATCCGCGAAACGGAGCTCTCAAAATTTGTTTCTATATCTATATCTATATCTATATCTATATCTATATCTATATCTATATCTATATCTATATCTATATCTATATCTATATCTATATCTATATCTATATCTATATCTATATCTATATCTATATCTATATCTATATCTATATCTATATCTATATCTATATCTATATCTATATCTATATCTATATCTATATCTATATCTATATCTATATCTATATCTATATCTATATCTATATCTATATCTATATCTATATCTATATCTATATCTATATCTATATCTATATCTATATCTATATCTATATCTATATCTATATCTATATCTATATCTATATCTATATCTATATCTATATCTATATCTATATCTATATCTATATCTATATCTATATCTATATCTATATCTATATCTATATCTATATCTATATCTATATCTATATCTATATCTATATCTATATCTATATCTATATCTATATCTATATCTATATCTATATCTATATCTATATCTATATCTATATCTATATCTATATCTATATCTATATCTATATCTATATCTATATCTATATCTATATCTATATCTATATCTATATCTATATCTATATCTATATCTATATCTATATCTATATCTATATCTATATCTATATCTATCTATCTATCTATCTATATCATTTCTTCTCTATTTAATAGCCATTTCTGTGTAACTATATAGTTGATTTCATTCCATTCCCATAAGTACAGCTTCTACGGTAAGAGTACAAGTCTCCGTATTGAATATCGTCCTACAAAATGCTGCTCAAAAAGTTGCTCAGAGAGAGAGAGATTCTTCTTGAAAAGCTGTTTAACATACGAGATCTCTGACCCTCTTTATTAACCAAGTTATCTTGTCTTTAAGCCAAAATTTAGAAACAAAATTAGGCATATACTTTTTCATCGAAACACCAACCCGTTCGCGTTTGCATATCCATGTTTGATGTATAGAAAACTGCTCTCGAAAAGCCATTGCAATGAAATTCATTTACCGAATATTAGCCAAGTCAATGGCCAAATTCATGAGTGTGATATTAATTGGAAACTCGTTTCGGATTGATGAACTTTTCAAATATTTCAATGGTTTTTGTGTGATGTCAAAAACACACACACGAGCTCCTCCTACCGAATTGACCATTGTGGCTCTGCAAATCCCCAACTCTCCCTCAACACAATTCATCCGAGTAAATGGCTCAAATTGATTGAATTTTGCACTTTGGTATTCATGCTGCTAAATTTATGATGCTGAAAACAAAAAAAAAGGACAAATGCCAAATTAATGGCAAACTTGCCTCAACTTTTTTCAACTGGTCGCATTAATGAAGGCAATCGAAACAGTTTGAGAATTTCACTTAATGGATTTTAATTATGCATTTGCCGAGTGGAAAGTCAAGAAGTTGGCCATTGAATATTTGATTGCGCTAGTGAAAGCTGTTGCATACTTTGGGGGGCGCGCGGACTAAACGAAGCATAAGACGCTGGCATTCCTTTTGGCTGGCGGGCAATCTGTGAATTCAATTTGCCCACATTTCAATTTCCTTTCATTTTACGCTCTCTTACGCATCAAATGTTGGCAATTGAATCATCAAAGCTCCACCGCAAAGTACAACCCGCAAAAAAAAAAAGCCCAGCACATATGTCCACACAAGCAACGACTAGTCGGGCTTAGTTTATTTGCCTAATGCGAAGAGCAGAAAATAAAAAATTTATGCATTGCCAAGTGGATTTGGTGGATTTTTTTTGGTGGCTGGCAATTTGGAGTTCATTGTACTTGCGGGGACTTGACAAATGAGCATCGCCTCCGGACTTAGTTATGATAAATTATGGTTGACTATTTGAGAGCAGGCCAAGACTTGGAAGGACAATAATGCCAGGCAATATTTTGTTTTCTTAGATTTATGTGAGCGAGACAACAAAACAAAAATTGCATTAAGAGCAGACAAGTTGCACAATTTTCACATACTTATTTATGGATGGTGGGAGGGGGGACGCTAGTTGGCATAACATGATAGAGAAATACTTGTATAATATAAGTTTACTTACAATTTCTTCTTATATTCATAACGCTAATCACCATGACAAACGGTTCAGTTAGCATAAAGTAACAAAACATTAAAAGTTAACTTTTCGGACTCTATTTTGGTATGACAGCTATACTATATATATGTACGATTTCGACCAAACTTAGTGGAATCAGGGGCAAGCCTAGCAAACTAAGAAATACAAAGTTTGGAGGCGTTTTCTTTGAAAACAAGAAAGTTTTTCTCACTAAAACTAGTTTTTCGACCCATTATTCCTATGGCAGCTATAACCTATAGTCATCCGATTTTGACAAGACTTTAAAGAATTGTGTAAAAGCTTATCAAATAAATATATGCAAATTTTAAAGAGGTTTAGATTGAAAACAAAAAAGTTTTTCTCACTAAGACTATTTTTCCAACCTTACTTTTCTATGACAGCCATACTATATAGATGTCCGATTTCGACCAAACTTGGCAGAATTATGAAGAAGCATAGAAAACTAGTAAGTGCGGAGTTTGGAAACGTTTGCAGTGAAGACAAAAAAGTTTTTCTCACTGGAACTAGTTTTTCGACCCATCATTCATATGCCAGCTATATGTTAGAGTCATCCGATTTTGACAAGACTTTGAAGAATTGTGTAAAAGCTTATCAAATAAATATATGCAAATTTTAAAGAGGTTTAGATTGAAAACAAAAAAGTTTTTCTCACTAAGACTATTTTTCCAACCTTACTTTTCTATGGCAGCTATACTATATAGATGTCCGATTTCGACCAAACTTGGCAGAATCATGGATAAGCATAGAAAACTAGTACTTACGGAGTTTGGAGACGTTTGCAGTGAAGACAAAAAAGTTTTTCTCACTGGAACTAGTTTTTCAACCAATCGATCCTATGGCAGCCATATGTTAGAGTCATCTGATACGGCCGGTTTCGTCAAATGTGCAGCGTCTTTGTACCAGAAGACTTTGTGCAAAGTTTGCTTGAGATAGCTTTAAAACTGACGGGGGAGAAAGCATAGAAACAGACGGGCAATGCTAAATCAACTCGACTCGTCATGCTGATCAAGAATATATATACTTTATGTGGTCGGAAATGCTTTCTTTTATGCGTCACAAGCATCTGGACAATTTCAATATACCCTCTGCCAGGGTATAAAAAAACCGGACCATTTCTAAGTATGCTACACATTTTGGAAACAAAATATCTATAAACTTGCAGAGATGTCACATGGGTATGATCATAATATTTATGCTAGTTATTCCTAGGTTGATTTAACCATTATAAAGACTAACGAGAAAGCTAAGCTAACTTCGTCTGTGCCGAAGTTTTTATACCCTTGCAAGTGCTCGCTTAAATATTTTCAAAAAATACTCTTTTTCCCATTTTCCGACCGATCGTTCGTATGGGAGCTATATGATATAGTCATCCGATTTGGCCAAAAATTTGTAAAATTATGTAAAAGCATGAGAATCAAACAAATACAAAATTGCAGGATGCTACCATTAAAAACAAAAAAAGTTTTCCTAACTAAGACTGTTTTTCAGACCTATCTTTTGTATGGCAGCTATACCATATAGTTGTCCGATTTTAATAAAAATTGGTAGGATGATAAGAAAACATATAAAACCTACGATTACAAAGTTTGGAGACGTTTCCATTGAAAAGAAAAAAGTTTTTCATACTAAAACTAGTTTTCCGACCGATTGTTCCTATGGGAGCTATGAGATATAGTCATCCAATCCGGTCGGTTCCGACATATTAGTAGTGTGCAGCAAAAACAAGACTCTGTGCAAAATTTCAGCTCGATAGCTTTAAAACTGAGAGACTAGTTCGCGTAGAAACAGACAGACAGACGGACGAACAAAGCTCAATCGATTCAGCTCGTCACCCTGATCAAGAATATATATAGATTATGGTGTCGAAAATGAATATTTATATGGAAAAATTATAATACCCTTTGCAAGGGAATACAAATAAGAGCAGAAAAGATTTTTTTTTAAACCTCTTTCCACAAATCTAATCAAGCTTTCGCATGCTTACAGAATAACCAGAGTTTTTGTTATAAAATTCTCTTCTCTTCATTGCATTTCCCTAATATTCGCATAAATAAGTTACAAAAGTAGCAATAAACACTTAATCCCTGGACTCCCGCTAGACAAAGTCCTTGCGTATTTGCACAAATTTATTGGCGTTTAATTGCCAAAAGGATTTTCTGTCGGTATGCTAAGCGAAATACTTATTAGCGGTTTTGCCCCGTATTCCGGTTGGGCAAGCATGAAATTCTAATTTGAATGCAGGCACCGGCCAATGGGTGCATTGTTCTGGTCGCGACCCAATGAGATTAGAGTAATTAATTTGCCATTGATTGCAATATTAGCATCTTATTGTCTCCGACTCCGTTTGAGCGTGGCTAAGAGGATAGAATGTGGAGCAGTTAGTGGGGTTCGAAATGTGTGTAATTTGCCAAGTATTTTAAAACAACAACAACAACAGCACATGCCTCAGCTTGTCAAGTCATTTGAAATGCTCGTCACTCGGTTCATAACTAGTTAAATATTTACCATTTAAGGCAGCTTCTCAATTTGCAGTTGGCAGGCCGCAAACAAAGTTTTATAGCTAAACAATTTCCGGCCACATGCGTTTACATTATTAGCATATTGACGAAAAATCTAGTTGGTGCGGGGAGTCCCCCCTTTCAAAAACTGTCTAGTCATAAAACTTTTGCCTAAGCTTATTTTGATGTCAGTGATGTGCGTGTGTGTGTGTGTGTGTGTGTGAGCATGGGTGGCGGGCGGAAAAGTTGTGGACCTCAGTCAAGCTCAAGTCAAAACACATTATCATCGCATTTGGAGTCCTTGACAGACAACATTTTTGACATAAACGGCATTAATCTATGTATATGTATGTCGGGATATGTAGTTGATGCAGGGAGAGCGCAGGAAATGTTAAATTGAAATTAAGTCACAGCTGAATAAACACACTTAAGGGATTACAGACTGGGGGCCAGCTTAAGCGAAAGTTCACTTTGAAAATTGATCGACTGCCGGTCATAAATATTTGGTATATTTGAGCATATGAACAGAGCGGTGTATGGCCATTTTTGTCAACTCAAAATATGATTGTTTACTTTGCAAGTGGAATTTGTTTAAATCTAAATATTATTCGTGTACAAATTGAAAAATAATGTTAAAAAGGGATCAATTTAGTTGTCAATAATCAAACTAGAAGATTAGAAATCGGCTCTAAAACCGCAAAAACTCAGCGAAACACTGGAAAACAATGCAAAAGCTTTGCAAATATTGTGTATTCCAGTAGAGCAACCAAAAATCATATAAAAATACCTCAAACACACCTCAAATCATTCCTTAAACACCGCAAAAACAAAGCTGAACACCGCAAATACATCGAAATCTACAGGAATAGAGATTAAGTCATAGCAAACCACCATAACAACTCAATTAAACACCGGAAATCACAGCAAAAAAACAACAAAACACAGCAAAACACCTCAAGAAGCTTAACAAAACACCGCAAAACTAAACCAAGCCATCCAAAAACACCGCTAAAAAGCTTAAAACCTCAGCAAAGCATTGTAAGTCACAACAAATCAAAGCTAAAACACAACAAAATTAACTCTAAATACACCAAAAAATACAGCAAAAGTCATTTTCATAGAAAAACCTACATAATAAGACCCCAAAGCACTGCAAAACACAATAAAAAACTTCCAAACCCAGCACAACCAATCAAGATCACCTCAAGACACTCAGCTAAACTCTGCAAACCTAAAAAAGCATTCACAAACACCGCAAAAAGGCAGAAATTCTCAGCTCAACACTGTAAGTCATCAGAAATCAACGCTTAAACACCGCAAACACAACGTTAAGCACTGAAACATATAGCACAAGAGATTAAGTCTTAGCAAACCACCACAGTAAGACCGCTAAACACCGCAAAAGTACTGCAAAAGTATAAGAAAAAACAATTTAAAACACAGCAAAGCCCCCTAAGATCATAGCAAGAAACTCAGAAAACACCGCCAACCACTGCAAACCTAAAAAATCATTGCAAAACACCGCAAAAATGTAAAAAACCTCAGCACAACACTGTAAGTCACAACAAAACACCGCAAAAACAATGCTATGTACCGAAACATACCACAAAACAGATTCAGTCAACGCAAACCACCTCACTACAGCTAAACACCGCAAAATATAGAAAAAAACACAGCAAAGCACCCCAAGATCACAGCAAAAAACTCAGGAAACACCGCCAACCTTTAAAAGGCTCCGCAAGAGTGCAGAAAACCTCAGCAAAACACTAAAAGACACAACAAATCACCGCTAAAACACCGCAAAAACTCAGCCTAACACCGCAAATACACAAAAATACAGCTAAATTATGACATTAAATCAACCACCATAATTAGACAGCAAAGTACTGCAACACTTAGAGATCATAGCAAGAAACTCAGCAAAACATTGCCAATCACAATAAACCAACAAAAACACGCCAATACACCGCAAAATCGCAGAAAACCTCAGAAAAATACTGTAAGTCACAGCAAATCATCGCTAAAACACCGCAATGCATCGCCAAACACAGCAAAACACCGAGAATTATTGCAGAATATCGCAAAACTCAGTTATACCTACAGCACAATACTGCAGAGCACCGCAAAAACACAACGAAATAGCTTAAAGCACCGAACAACACAGCAACAACAACTGTAAACACCACAAGTACACCTAAATCCACAGCAAACACACAAAAAGTCACAGCAAATCACTGCAATACCACCGCTAAACACCGGAAAGCAGCACAAAAACAGTATAAAAAGCAAAATACCTAACGAACACCGCAAGAAACGTAGCAAGCCACAACGAAACAGCAAGTCACAGCAAAAAAGCTCAATTCCAAAAAGAACTCAATTCAAATTTAAATCAATTTCTACATGCTAAACACCGCATCTAAGGTTAAAAGCGGTGTTTTGCGGTATCAATAGCAGATTTTTAGCTAAATTTTTAAGACGTTTGTATTTTGTACATATTTTCGCTAGCTCTCCTTTGCCTCGACATCATTAAACTTTACCCCCGCCGTCAACATCAAACGGTCCAGGCCTCATTTACAGCATAAAACGCACAATTTACTTAGCGTTTATTAAAACAAACATTTCAAGAAATCATCATCGGGCATCATCGTCGTCCACTTGAGGCGGCCAGTGCACATTTAGAAGGCGGAAGCCCAGAATGCAAACATAATCAGAAATCAGCAGGGAAAGAGAGTGCACAGACAGACACTCGAGAGTTCAAATGCATTTTGCCATCGTTGACTTTGGCAAACAGCAAAACAGCAGAAAAAAAAGCCAACAACAAAACACAGAAATGCAAATTCAAATAGATATCCACGCAATTAAGGCAATTATTTGCATTTCAGAAAACATCTGCCGCTATTGAATCTAGTGAAAAAAATCTGCAAAATCAATTTGTTGTTTTGCAAGTCAATCAAGTAAAATGAGAGTGAAGAAATTGTAGAATTTTCGAATCAATAATGCAGGTTGTCTGTATGGCTGTTTTATAGGTTATGCAAGCATACACAAGACAGGGCAGAGAATAGCTCTATAGGAATATCGGCAAGCAGGCTCATAACGACTTCTTTAGAAGCTCTGAACCTTCTCTGCCACTATTCAACTCTTAGTAGAAAGACACTCAAAACACTTTCTAAAATACAGATTCCAATTCTACTATAATTTATTCGGTAGAAACCGCCCCCAGTTTATAAATATAGGGAATATATGGTATTGCACTAGGCTGATCTGGACTTAAGTGTACGATAGCTACAATATTTTGAACCAGGGATGCAAACCGGTTCTGAACCGAACCGGTTTTGAACCGAACCGAACCGCTTTTTCCAGCTGGTGAACCGAACCGCAAACCGAACCGGCTTCCTTTAAGAATTGCTGAACCAAACCGAAAACCACAAATTAAAACGGTTCGGTTCGGTTCAGTTCTCTGACGAGTTTTAAGACGGAACTCGCTTTCCTCTAGCCAATGATAATTATTAATTTGGGAATTTGAATCGTTTCCCTAAGATCATTTTTCTACATTTCGTTTGACTCTCTAAATTCTTACCGATGCCGGAACTTTTAAGGATGACTTGACGAAAACATATAGACGAATCCTTTGAATCCGGACATCTTCTAAGGATTTTAAAGATATTCAAATGCATTATAGGAATTCAATTTGAAAGTGTGCAAAAGTCAAATGACAATAGAAATCATAATGTACCTTTGTGAACCACTGAACCGAACCGCAACCGCTCACAAAACCATGTAATGAACCGAGCCGGCGGTTCAGAAACTGTCTGAAGCACTGAACCGAACCAGTCTTTATATTCGAGTGGTTTGCATCCCTGTTTTGAACCAAAAAAAGTGCAGAGAAGCTTTGAAATATGCTTGAACCGCTCACTCCGAACAACACCCACATTTCATATCATACCAAGAGAACCAGTAAAAACCATAACAAACTATGTGATGGCAGTTAGTTGTATGATTTTGTTTTGTATTATAATAATTTTTGACTTTTCTCTTCTTTCTATTTCTTAACATGTCATATTTAACAATTTTTATATAGTACTCATAGCTTTCAAGTTGAAATTACAATCTAATTAATTTTAAAGCTCATTTACAACTCACTTTTGATATAATTTTATTCAAATTTGCTCATTCAAATTCAAATTCAAAAGTCTAGCTGCCTATCGAACTGCAGCAGTCATCGACTACATTGCTCATCGATAGCTCGATAGTTCGATATGTTAATTCGCTAAAGCCGGTGTGTGTGTGGTTGGAGCTCTCGAGTTTGATTCAATATTTTGGCTTTTAAACAGTGTTGAACTATAATTATTGCAGCGGTTGGACCTTAGCGTACTAATAGTGTTGAATTCAATCCATTCGCGGCATTTAGTTAATAATTATACGCAGTGAAAATTAGTTGGCCGCATTTGCCAGTTCTCTTCGTGATCCCGTTATGTTACGGCTCGTCCTCTTTGGCTCTCGCAGCCGCTAGTATGTGTACATATTTTTTGTTCTTCTTTGTGCTTAAAGTATTTAGGTTTGATTAAAATGTGAAATAAATGTATACACATATTAGTTAATAAAGCTGTGCTGTCGCGATAACTTCGGTTTTTGTTGTTGTGTTTGCAATGCGTTTTGCTGCTCCTTTTTGCTACGCCCCCCCTCCCGCTCTTGTGCAGTTGCCACCAAATTTTAAATGTCGTCGCGCACGCGTCTCTTGTTGTTGTTTTTTTTTGGTGTGTTTTTTTTTTTGTGATTGTGCTAGTGTTTCAATAATATTTAAAGTTTGTGAAAGTTTAACAAACATATGTATATTGTTGTGGTAGTGCTGTGCTTGCACTGCTGCTCTCTCGCTCTATCTTCCTTTTATGTGGGTAAGTGTGTGTGTGTGTGTGTACAAGTGTGTGCAATATAATTGCGTTTGTTTGACCCCCGTGGTCAATTTGGCACAATATTGCAGTTACATAAATGTCATAATGGAATATCAAATGCTTGAAATCAAATGTTAAATGGAATTTATGTATTTATGCACAGCATTTTAAAATTAGTCACATTGAAATATTGCTTAGTAAAATTAGGGTTTTACCTTCGAATAAGAGAAAACAAGATGACAGTTAGTATACACCGTCTTAAGGGTGTTCCTAATGTTGTCTTTTTCATAACATTTTCCTATAAAATTTTAATAAAATATATTCAAAATATCAACTCGCTTGTTTCGCAATATTTATGTTATAGTTTCCGAAGTTTAAGAAATTTTCGTGGTAATTCATATGACAAATATGTCGAAAATTTGTATAGTTTTGAACCATAACTTCCAAAAGCGCGATAATATCATAAAAGGGTAAACGTAGTTAAATTAAAAGCTCAATGGTCTATAAAGTACAAAATTTGTGAAGTGAAATATCTATCTGTAATTATTTAAAGAACAAGAGTCAGGCCACGAAGTTCAGGCAGTAGCAAAGTTCTGGCTACGAAGTTCTCCGTACTAGGAAAATACTTCGAAATGAAGCAGTGATAAGCAGGAGATTCGCTCTAGTTGTGCTAGTTTTTTGGTAATGCTTGTAAAAGCTTCGATACTCAAAATCGCTTCAGTGCCTAGGGTTCGGTTCACGGACTGGTTTGTAAATGGGTTCGAACCATGATTCAAAAATTTGTGAAATCTAACTTGATAAATTACCATCTATGAGAAGCTTTTTCATGACTTCAATCGGACGAATAGGAAGGGTCGTTTTCTCCTCCAACACCTCAATTTGAACTTATCGTTCCGCCTTCCTAATCCTTGTGGTGTGAGCACACTAACGGTCAGAGAAGGGAAAGTTTTCATTTACTCAGACAGTCAAGAAGCAGCTCTTCAAGTACTTGACTCAGCTTATTTGTTTAACTAAACATCGCAACATGAAAGGAAATGAGTCTGGGGACAAACTGGCCAGAATGAAGAAGACCTAGGACACTAGGTCAACCTTACATCCCAGTTCATAGAGGTCCATGTGGAACATCTACCTAAAGCTATAAACCATTGCAAGTTGCAACCTAACTTTACCTAACCTAACATCAAACACTATTTTGAAGCCTCTGTGATTTTTTTAGCAGCTTTCAGACTTCATTAAAAACGAGAAAGCTAAGCTAACTTCGTCTGTGCCGAAGTTTTTATACCCTTGCAAGTGCTCGCTTAAATATATTCGAAAAATACTTTTTTCCCATTTTCCGACCGATCGTTCGTATGGGAGCTATATGATATAGTCATCCGATTTGGACAAAAACTTGTAGAATTGTGTAAAAGCCCGAGAAACAAACAAATACAAAATTACAGGATGCTACCAATAAAAACAAAAAAGTTTTTCTAACTAAGACTGTTTTTTAGACCTATCTTTTGTATGGCAGCTATACCATATAGTTGTCCGATTTTGATAAAACTTGGTAGAATTATAAAAAAACATATAAAACCTACGATTACAAAGTTTGGAGAAGTTTCCATTGAAAAGAAAAAAGTTTTTCATACTAAAACTAGTTTTCCGACCTATTGTTCCTATGGGAGCTATGAGATATAGTCATCCGATCCGGTCGGTTCCGACATATTAGTAGTGTGCAGCAAAAAGAAGACCCTGTGCAAAATTTCAGCTCGATAGCTTTAAAACTGAGAGACTAGTTCGCGTAGAAACAGACAGACAGACAGACGGACAGACGGATGGACAAAGCTCAATCGACTCAGCTCGTCACCCTGATCAAGAATATATATAGTTTATGGGGTCGGAAATGAATATTTCTATGCGTTGCAAACTTCTGGGCAAAATTATAATACCCTTTGCAAGGGTATAAAAAGAAAACATAAAATTCAGAAAAATTTATGAAATCTTTATTCAAGTCTATAGATCGGTCTGTATAATTTAATGCAAATATTGACCGAGGCTATGCCCTCCCTAATAGGTCGGTTCAGGGATCGTACTTCTGGCTGTCAAGAGCACAAATATTGTTTTAAAGAATTTATTATTGGCTATTGATACGTACCTTGAGATTATCCGTGACGTTCCCAGCAAATAAAGCGCTGTTCCCAAACTGTTCACCTGAGCTTCAGTCAAATCCTTCTCCAACCGTACAAAAAAAAAATGAAAAGTTAATACAATTAATTTTGTTTTTTTTTGTCAACAAATTGTATTCCGTAATCAAAATTAATGATGGCCCTAGAAAGTTTTGTTTTCAAAACCCAAAAGTGTAAGATTATAGTAAAAAAGTTGCTCAGGAATGCGGTGGGGAATTGGGGGTATTTCTGGGCTCAGAACATAAGTATACATCTATCATGAGGTTTTTATTTTTGCACAATTTATAAACGTCACCTGGCACTTTGCATACTTTGTGCTGTTTATCCATTAGTTCAGTCAGACGGTTTGCCGTTTTCATTAGGCAAAGAAGATTTTTCTCATTTTTCTTCCCTTTTTGTTTGTTGTTTGCAGTGCGATTTATTTCGGCAAGGCAATTTGACACTTTTAAGGATTTTGTGAGTTTGACATGCGTAACGCCATTAAATTTATCAATTGCCCAACTCTCTCTCTCTCCCTTATTTATTGTTTTTTTTTTTTATTGGCAGCACAAAATTTACAACTTTTTTCAATCAACAGCGGCGCACTTCAAGTGACGCGTGGCTGCTGCTGCTGCGGTTCGTATTACTTTCTTGTTGCCGACATAGTGCCAATTTATGCTGGCGTGGGGGAGGGGAGGGGGACGGGGTGCGGAAAGCACTGAGATTATTTAGTTAAATTTCATTTATGCATTTGCTTATCCTCCCCCGTTGGATATGTGTCATAAAAATGTCACATTTTGTGTCATAAATCGGAATGCTTCTTTATGGTTATGGCTTCGTCTCAGGTGTGCTGAAGCCAAGGCAATTTCCGCGCAATCAGATTGAAGTGTTTACCGAGTGAAGACTGTAAAGTAAACGCAGTAAACTCTCAAACTAAACACCTTTTAAATCGTTTGACTCTCTGGCCAACTAACTGTTACCGCAATATGACAGGAATTTTCACTTTTATTGCCAACATTTAACAGGCCATGACATGGCGGCAACTTTTTCATCATCAATTTGCTTTATGGCCTGGAAGAGAACCGTGGAGCGGCAGCCACTTGTCATAACACAGCGTTGAGTTACCGTTACCGTTTTTCTAAAACATTTACCCAGGCAAGACAAAAAAAAAAAAAGAAACGGAAAATAGAAAGAGATACAAAAGTGCAACCTCAAAACCTCTGTGGAAGAGGAGAGTGACAGACGGAGGTCCTGGGTCCTAGAGATGGCACAGTGAGTTGGTCGATTAAAGGTGTTAGACTTAAGCATTATACGATCTTACCAGCCTCCTTTGTGGTGTTGTGTCTCCGTTTAAAGTTATGCGAAAGCATTAACATGACCTCGAGCCGGCTAAAAACTGCAGGTTTACTCAGTAGAAAGGTCACAAAAACCAGTCACATTATGCAAAATATATAAAAAAATCATGACAAATGCCCTTGAAACTATGCTACATTTATGAGTTTAAGAAGTTTAGGCTAGAATTCAAATCATTCATTAGAATATGATTGAAGAAATGATTGCATACTTTGCAGAGCAGACTAGGAAAGTGTTAGAAAATCCTAAAAAACTAAAAATATAATTGTCAACTTAAACTTTATTTTTCCAAAACAATTCTTCATCTTTGCAGCTACTTTTCCGCCTTCCACTTCCATCTCTAGTTCCAAGCCAATGTATTGTCATTTCCATTGCCCACTTGGCCAACATTTTCACACCCAAACCCAAACAGCTAGCTCAGCTGGCAGCGACAATTTGTCTGCAAATTCGCGCAGTAGTCTGATGGGTGTGGGAGCTGGGGGTGGCGGGGACAACGAGACCTGTCTGAACCTGAAAGTGTTTAGAGCCCCGGTTGCATGTCTATGATGGCGTGTAACTGGTTTGTATCTTTCGTTTTCCTTTCTTGCCCTCTTCCGTTGTCCGATTTTGTCAACATTATTCAAGCATAAACATGACCCAGCAAATGCGATGACGAAGCCGTGGGGTCGATTGCCTGGATGGCGAGGAGGGGGGTCTAGATAAACGTGATGTTACCCAGAAATGCTACAAATGGTGCAAAAATGCTAGAAACAAGCATTTAATCGTCGTTAGGTGTGTACAAATCAAGATAAATGGCCATAGAACATGTGAAGAAGTGAGTGAGGATAAAGGAGAGCGCATGGGTTTGCAAAGTGTTTTGCAATCAAAGGGGTTTACGGAATTTATCAATTTTTTGAGACGTAATTTAATTAGCTTAACCAGAAAATGAAACTGCCTCTGGTGCAAGGTATTAAAAGCGATTCGAAACCCATCAAGTTTGGAAAACACCCACAAATACAAGAATAATGTAGAATTTCAAGCACTCAAATACTCCCCTTTAACAGGTAAAATTATTCAAGTAATTGTATAAGTAATTACATTTGGCTATAAGCACTGAATAATCGTAATTCCAAGATACACTTACAATTACTAAAAAAATGTAGTCAGGAATTCTTTTTAATTATCTGAAAAATGGTAATTATTGTTGGAGTTCACAGCACCTGCTTTACCCTGGTTTTAATCCTTAGCCCTTAAACCCGCATAGCAATATCTCAAATTTAGAATGCACCGTGTGTAACCAAAAAGCTCGTGAGTATAGGCTAATTCTAGCGTTAATTGTTCAATATTCCAGGAAATCAAAAGGTTTTACTGGCAGATAGGTTCAGTTAAATCTAAACCAGGCTATCCGAATTCTAATTGAAAAAGGTTAGGACACGTTGTTTCGTTTTTTGGAAAAAGCTTTTAGTTATAGAAGAAAGGTCAGACAAACACTGGCTTCTTTTAGGTCAATAGAAGTGGTTAAGCTGAGATCCTAGGTCCTTAGATCTAGTATAAAATAAACGTACTTAAAGTGTGAATGGAAAGTATAGATCTTTCATCGGGTTTGCTTACACAAAGAAAGATTAGCTACACGTCGCATGTAGAAACGGTAATCCCTAACGATACGTAGTTCGAGGCATGTTGATAAGTTCAAAGTTAATTAGTTAATAAGTTAAATACACGATATGAGAAAATCAGTTTATTTTTACATAATTGAAATCTGAATCGCACACCTAAATTGAGATATTCTACAATTACGTATAAATATTGAAAACCAAAAAGCAATTGTGGAAATTCTAAACAATAATAGTAGCTCAAAGTCAGCACAGAAAGGAAAACTGCTCTTCGCACGTACAGGGTGCGCCATATAAAGTGTCGGTATGGCAACACTGAATAAATATAAAAACAAACAACCGATTGCTATATGTTGATCTTGTTCCTTTAATTTGGTCCTCTACAATTTATTTCGACTACTTTTTGAACACAACATCAATCAAGTGGCCGCCTTTATTGGCCACAACAAAATGTGCCCTTTTTGCGGCATTTTCCATCACTTTTTCGGGCGTCTCAGTCGATAAAGTGGCGATTTCGGCACGAATGTTGGCCTTAAGCTCTTCAATGGTCTGTGGATCGCTGGCGTAAACCTTGCTTTTTAAATAGCCCCCCAAAAAGAAGTCTGGGGCGGTCAAATCTGGAGATCTGGGTGGCCAGTCAATATCGCCTCTTTTTGATACCGGCCCAAACAGTCACTTTTTGGTCGTGTAAAGGTATTTCATGGATGCGGTGTGGATTTTCCGTGCCCCTTATGCGACAATTTTGCTTATTAACACCACCAGAAAGCGTGAAATGGGCCTCATCGGTCATCAAAATTTGTTGAGGTGAGTTAGCACAATTGAACGATTATTTTCGATGAACAGCGTCACTATTTCGGCACGTTGTTTTGGTGTGAAGCGTTCCATGGTCAAAATTGTACTAGATTGATGTTTCCAAAACATGTCTAACAAAAGCAATCGGTTGGTAAATGTCAAAGTTATTCAGTGGTGCCATACCGACACTTTAGATGGCGCACCCTGTAGGTTTTCTAAATAAAAATGTAAAGGGTTTTAGATGCTAAATACTACATATAGAAAGACTACGGTCAACCTGGTGTTCTCTCATCGTCGCTTCCCATTACTAATGTGATTTGCGGCAATTCCGCGCGAATGCTTTATAGTCTTATGGGCTAAAATGCTGGTATTTGTGTTGGAAATAATGAGACAAGGCCAGTGACTTGGTAGCTCGAATCCCAGACAAGCAGGGTGAACTATTGCAATGTGGGTTGTAGGTTTTTTTTTAAAAAAAGGACTTTCCCCTTCATCTTGTGTAAATGGTGTGGTATGAAAAGTTGTATTTATCTTTTATGTGTGGCTTGTAGAAAAAAATATAGAGAAGAGTAAACGCGGAGTGTAAAAAAGCTACATAAATGTAATTAGTCGAAAATGTGTGTCAAACCCCACATTTCTTTCATTCAATCTGAACCCTTCGATGACTTATTCATTCATGAACTGGCACATTAGCTTACCCAACAATACAGAACATTTTCCCCAATATCTTTGGCTGCCTAAGCCGACTAGAATCCCTTTATTATACCATTAACTTTGACTAAGTACACACACATTGCAAGACTTCAAGCACTGCAAATGCTTAACATTTCGTCCAAATCCAATTAGGCCAAGAATGGCGTATCAGGTAAAATCCTGTCCAACGAAATGCATTTAAAATAGGTGGAGCCCTTGCAGCACAGTGCCGCCATAAACCCAAAAACTTTACAACCACTGTGAGGCCAAGACGGGTGAGGCAAAGTCAGCAACGGCTTCGGCTAAATGCATCACGTATTGGATTTTGACATAAACGCTTGTCCTCGTTAGCGCCGCATCGTGTTCGAGGTGGGAAGGTTGGCATTGTGGCATGGTATGCTGTATGGTGGTGGTGGCCGCCCGCGGCGCCACTCGCAAAGTTTTTACAGCGGGTGGTGGAGGAGAGCCAAAAAGTTTCAGACAAGTAGTAGGCAGCACGTTGATAAATTGCCTTGACTTTACTGTGGTGCAGAAATGGTCGCACTTCGAGGAGACAAAAATTGTGGTGTTGAGGACAATATTTTTCTTAGAATTTGCAGACTTGAAATTAATTTGAATTTATGAGTGAAAAGCTGTGATATTTATGATATAATTTGAGATATAGCTTATCCGTTTTCGGGTTTTGAGTTGAGGACAACTTGTCCTGCCTTGTTCCACTCAAAATTTCCCGATATAAAAAGTGCTCCTAATTTCACGGTTTTATGCGAGTTGGTCGTGCTTGGTCAATTCGTTGTACTCTCCGAATTTATGCCAATATAAATAGTCATTTTAACCATAGTGCACTGTTACGGTGTCAGATTTTATGCAAAAATCATTTAAAATAAAAAAAGAAAAACGCTTCCCATTGGGAAGACACTCAGCTCGAAAACTTCACTCCAATTGAGATCCCTCGAGTGTTGACTGACGGGCGACGCGGCGGCTGCTGCTGCTGCTGTTGGCGCTGGCGCTGAAATGAGGCGGCCAATAAATGTCATTGAAGGCTTCTGTTTCAGCTTTCATGTCTTGCTGCTGCATCTTTTTTTCTTCTCTCCTCTGTATATATTTAAATGGCAGTTAAAGTGGCAACACGTTTCGTTTTCGTTTGATCCAGGCATATGTTTACCTCCAACCACATGCATCCATCCATCCATCCATCCATCCAACTCAATATGCCTTTCTTTTGCCTTGCATTCATTTATGGGCTTATAAATATTTCATTTTCCGACTTTTGTGTGCAGCGTCGCGGAAGCATCTCTCGGAAAGAGTGTTTACCATGAATCATATTTATATGAAATGCCTCAACACTGCCCGAGCAGTTCTTAAAGACAAAAGACATTTGTATAAACAGCAAAATATATTCTGTGGTTTTTTGCCGCTTCTTCATTTGCATTCAATGAATAGGCCCATTGTGAGTGTCATTGTCAGTTTGGAGTGCATGCGATACACTCGCATTTGCATATTAACACTTGATGGAATACTTAACTCAAAAAAATGGCACATCAAATTGTTGGCCATAGCTGAACACACACCACAAATAAACGGTAATTTGCATACATCAATTGTTAACAGACAGTTTGTACAATTTTGTTGTAGAAATATTGTTGGATAAATCATTTTTGTTTTCGACAGGTTTCACTTAATGTGACAGCCCGCATTTATTTTTGAATGACAGACGTAATGGAGTCGTTAACTGTTGATAGTTGCTAATATGGTGTGATCTTGTTGGAATCGAATAAAAATGTCTAGAGAGACTGGTTGCAGTTTTAATCATGCAATGTTGGAAGAGCAGACTCCGATTTGTGTTGGATTTAAGGGGGTTAGAATACCCCTATTCTAGAATTCTGCAATTTTTGTAAAAAATTGTCCAACCACATAAAGTAAATATATACTTGATCAGCACGATCACGTCTGTCCGTCCGTCTGTTTCTATGCGATTTCCTCCGTCAGTTTGAAAGCTATGATCACCAAACTTTGCACGAAGCCTTTTAGTACAACTTCGCTGCACATTTATTAGAACTAGCCGGATCGGATGACTAAAGCATATAGCTGTCATAGGAACGATCGGTCGAAAAACTTGTTATAGTGAGAAAAACTTTTTTGTTTTCAATGAAAACGTCTCTAAACTTTGTATAGCTTATTTTGCTATGCTTTTTCATGATTCTACTAATTTTGGTCGAAATCAGACATCTTTTTAGTAAAGCTTTTTAGTATAATTCGATGTAAAATGAAAACTGATTCGCAGAGCAGGCAAAATATTCTTTTAAACAAGCCCAAAATCAATGATTGTACCATTTTTGGACTATTCAACAGTGTTTTAATAAAAAGCTATATACTATACAATCTAGGAATTGATTTTAGACTTATAGTTACTTGGGGGTATTTTCTTAGAGTTCACCGTAGACTACATTTCTGTTTTTTATAAGCTTTTTACATTTTCTGAAATATTAAAAATCTTTATTTTTCTTGTGATTTTCTAAAATGTACGAATATGAATCGGCGATCAATCGGCGGCAGCTTATTGCTAATCACATTGCATCCCAGTGTGCTTTCAAGACACCGGAACAATCTCCGCAACGATCAAGTTAAGCTGCATCTTAGGTTAAGATCTGCAGATATGCCATAGCAGACGAGCAATCGACGTCAAAAGTTCGCGAAATTTGAAACAACTATACTTACGTTTTGATTGTTTGTGATTGAGAAATTGGTCAAATTCTCATATAAGTAATGATTATGCAGAAATTTCAATAGATGTCATCTGTGGACAGGATAATAGAAGGTGTTTATAAAATGATTGAAAAATCGCGAAATTTACTGACTTTTAATATGTTTATTCAGATTATTATAAAGGCATTCGAGTGCTGCGGATGGTAAAGATCGAACTCCCAGCTGAGTCTAGATTATCATGAAGATTTTCAGTTCTTAGTGCGTCATCGTGTTGAGTTTTAAAAACAAGTATTATATAAATACACCTAAATGTACCATTTTACAGAGATTTTGTTACTCCCCTCGTCCATTTGGTTCAAGAAAACTTCAGTAACCGCCACTCTGAAAACTTGTCGAACGGACAAGAATGTTTTAATCGCAAGAAATTAACAATGCAACTGGAGCTGATAAGGTCTGCTCGGAAATTTCACATTATATTTGGTTATAAAGCATAAAATAAACACACAAAGTGAACATATAGTTTTATATATAAGACATATTTTGTATCTGCCTGGGACGAACCATCATGTACACAGTCTTACAAGGAGATTGCCTGTTACTCAATGAAACTGAAATTTAATAACCATATTTTCAATCATTTCCATCTTAATCTTACCTGGTTTGATTTGGTTGATACCACAACACACCATTTTTATAAATTTGATAAATTAAATTGTGCATTGAAATATCCATTGACGATATATCTGGTGCTGAACCTGGATATTCTTCCAGTGATTCCAATTTGTAACCATTATATTTATTTCCTACTCGAAGCTCATTATAATGTGCGTATGTGTCCTTGTCTTCGTATATGTAGAGCTCATGCGGTTGGGAGCTGGTAATCCTATGCAAATTTTCTAAGCCGATAAAGAAATCTTCACTCGGAGTGCCAAACCCAATTTCATAGTCTTTCCAATCCCGTCGAAAGTATGACACATCGTTCAATCTTCGTAGCACTACCAACCAACCGATGCCGGCAATGTCCTGATTGCAGACACCATGGAATGGTTTCATATTGGGAATTTGCACGAAACGAGTGTTAGTTGCATTTTTGGTGGGTAAACAAAAGGTGGGACTCAACTGAAGCAGCAGATCGATGGTACTTTGAAGCTTTTTTATTATTATTTGTTTTTCTGCATGCTTGCGCCTATTTTTATTAAGGGGATGTTTTGTTGGATTGTTGATGGTCGATGGCCAGTTTATTTCTGGTTTGTAGTTTGTCGCTGGGATCTCACATTCTAAAATTGAAATATCATCCACAAAACTTGTTGGTTTGTCAACCCGTGATTTTTCCATTAACAATTCCAGATCATATAGTTCCTTTTCCTGTTTGACAATCTCTCTTTCATATTCAGATAGTTTTGTTTTTAAATATTGAGGATTAGGTTTTCTTGGGTTATTTAAGGAACTTGAGAGCGTTATAAATGCAAATAAAATGAAATATTTCAACATTTTATTTTGTTTTCGTAGCTCCCAACGATCTTTACGCAATCAAACACAAAAGCCAACTGTTTGGTTTGCGTGAATGTACATTAAAATAGAAAACCAACCACATTTCTTATCATCAAGCACAGTTTGAGATATTCAAATAAAACGAGAAGGCTTAGCTAACTTCGTTTGAGCCGAAGCTTTTATACCCTTGAAAGTTCTTGTTTTGATGTTTTGACTTCGACCGAAAATTTTAACCGAACCAAACCGCATGTTCCAGCTGGTGAACCGAACCGCAAATCGAACCGGCTACCTATCAGAATTGCTGAACCGAACCGAAAACCAGAAAGAAAAACGGTGCGGTTCGGTTCGGAAGGGTTCAGCAAGCAAGTAGTCGACCGAACCGACGGTTCAGATACTGTGTAAACCACTGACCCGACTAGTAAGTATCTTCAAGTGGTTTGCATACCTGTTAAATTAGAAGACAGACAAGGAGTCACACTTTATGTGTGAGATCGGAGATGTTTCCTTCTAAGAGTTACAAACATCTGGACAGTTCTATAGTACCCTCTACAGGGGGTAAAGCAATAAAGTAACCACAACTTTGAAAACTTATCGTACCTCAGAGAATGTTTAAACGCCAAAAAAAAAAAACACAACGCCGCTCGTGCTGATAAGCTATGCTTAGCTAAAGAATTTTCGTAATTTCGCATTGTATTTTGTTGTTATTGTTATCTGCTGCTGAACCTCTTCCATATTATCAATCTCTTTATCAAACTTTGGCTACAGAGTATAAAAATAATGATATGATCTGGGGATTAATATTATAATTATACCCTTGCAAAGGGTTTTAAAATTTTGCCCAGAAGTTTGCAACGCATAGAAATATTCATTTCCGACCCCATAAACTATATATATTCTTGATCAGGGTGACGAGCTGAGTCGATTGAGCTTTGTCCGTCCGTCTGTCCGTCTGTCTGTCTGTCTGTTTCTACGCGAACTAGTCTCTCAGTTTTGAAGCTATCGAGCTGAAATTTTGCACAGAGTCTTCTTTTTGCTGCACACTACTAATATGTCGGAACCGACCGGATCGGATGACTATATCTCATAGCTCCCATAGGAACAATCGGTCGGAAAACTAGTTTTAGTATGAAAAACTTTTTTCTTTTCAATGGAAACGTCTCCAAACTTTGTAATCGTAGGTTTTATATGTTTTTTTTATAATCCTAACAGTTTTTATTAAAATCTGACAACTATATGGTATAGCTGCCATACAAAAGATAGGTCTGAAAAACAGTCTTAGTCAGAAAAACTTTTTTGTTGTTAATGGTAGCATCCTGCAGTTTTTTATTTGTTTGTTTCTCGTGCTTTTACATAATTCTACAAGTTTTTGTCCAAATCGGATGACTATATCATATAGCTCCCATACGAACGATCGGTCGGAAAATGGGAAAAAGAGTATTTTTTGAAAATATTTAAGCGAGCACTTGCAAGGGTATAAAAACTTCGGCACAGACGAAGTTAGCTTGGCTTTCTCGTTTTTCATATACATCCAAAGCCGATATTATACCGTGGTGTACAAAATGAAAATATTAAGATCAAATTGACAGGCTTATCATCCTCGACAACTTGCTCTTCACTCTCACTTTTGGCTAAGTATTGTAAACAGCTTTAGAGAAACAGAAAACAACAAATTAATCATTTTTAGTATTATATTTACTTTACCTCTCCTTGACTGGGTATCGAAGTCAGGTCCTCTTTGCACTTCATACCAACAATTTATATTTAGCTTTCGTAGAAAATGCCGAATAGCTTGGAATAAGAATTTAACAGAGTATCTTACAATCGAGCTTGACCAACCATCTCGTTTGCTTTTAATCCTGTTTTTGTTGTTGTTGTTGTGCTGCTGCTTTGACCCTCCTTGAACACTTTATGAGTGTTAATTAGCCATTAGTTAATTTTCATAAGCAAAAGAAAACGGAGCAAAATTAGGATAAATTGGTCAAAAGAATTTGTGATGCTTACCTTTCCGTTTGGCACCCTAATTCCATTTAATGCAAAATGTGCCCTAATTTATTTGCTCCTTATTGTTGCCAAATATCGTTTATCACATTTATCAAGCACACACGGCGGCGGGTGTCTCGCTTTGACTTTTGTTCTGCAACAAAGAAGAAGTTAGAAAAAAAGAAGTATTTACGATAAGGCAATTTGCATAATGTGCAAATCATAATACGAATTTCCTTTGGCTTCCCCCCCCCCGTGTGGGCATAAATATTGCAACATTTGTAACAGACAACGCCGTTGTTTCCAGATAACTTATCTCCGAGCAGGCGAAACTGCACACACGGGGCTTCGATCCGGAAAGTGGGATGCAGATGTGGGATGTGGTTGGCAAAGTTTATGCGAATCTGGTTGGTTTTAGGCAGTGGGAGGAAGTGTACAAATATGTAGCTCGGCTTTTTAAATTTCAATTCACAACTTTTGACCATGTTACAACTGAGCCAAGTTGTTGCATTGTTAGAAACAACTTTTACATGTGTCTCGTTGTCTGCTAAATTTGCCGCCTGTGATTGTGACAAATTTTGTTGGTATCAGTTGGGAGAGGATGAGGAGCATGAAATAATTGTGGGTTTTTTTCGATGTTAAAATTTTTGAACTTAATAAATAATTAATTATTTCATTAATAAAATATTAGGATTTGCTTGAATATCCTTATTGAAATCTCTGCGAAAGGAAGAACATAGAGCGAAATCTAAACTCCTCCTAAATATGGCTAATGATTTTCAGGCTATGGTTACCCTTGCAGAGGGTATTATAAAATTGTCCGGATGCTTGTAACGCAAAGAAGGACCACATAAAGTATATATATTCTTAATCAGCACGACGAGCTGAGCTGATTTGGAATTGTCTGTCTATTTCTAAGCTATCTCCTACGTTAGTTTTAAAGCTATCGCCACCAAACTTTGCACGAAATATTCTGGTACAAATACACTGCACATTTGTCGAAACCGGCCGAATCGGATGACTGTAACATATAGCTGCCATAGGAACTATCGGTCGAAAATCTAGTTTTAGTATGACAAAAGTTTTTGATATTAATAGAATCGCCTTCAAACTTTGTGTTTCCTAGATTGGTATGCTTTCACATGATTTTACTAAGTTAGGTCGAAATCGGACATCTATATAGTATAGCTGTCATAGAAAATTAGAGTCCGAAAAGTAGTCTTAGTAAGAAAAACTTTTTCGTTCTCAATGGAAATGACTTTAAAATTGGCATTTATTTAGTGGATATGCTTTCACACAATTCCACAAAGTTTTGTCCAAATCGGATGACTATAGCATATAGCTGCAGTACAAATGAATGGTCGAAAAAGAAGTTCTATTGAGAAAAACTATTTTGTCTTAAACCGAATCGACTCCAAATTTCATACATGTTCGTTTGTTAGGCTTTTGCATCATTCCACTAAGTTTGGTCGAAATCGGACAACTAAATAGGATAGCTCCCATAGAAAAGTAAGGTACAAAATGTATTCCCAGTTAGAACAAGAAAGAAAGTCGGTCAAGCCCGACTATAACATACTCTGTACCAAGAAAATTTGTCTTTTGATCATAACTCGAAAACCGTTCATCCGATCTTCTTCATTCCTTTGGCGGATCGATAAGTTATTCTAATAACTAAATATGTCCAGAAGGAACAAGCCATCTATCTTCAAAACTGTGGAAGATATGACGTTTTTTCTAAATTGCGGGGGCGGGAGAGGGCGTGGCCAAAATTGAAAATAAACTTGATCTGCCTGCAGACATAAGAAGCATATGTCCCATACATGTCAAACCTCTATCTCTTACCATCTCTGAGATCTGTGCGTTCATACGGACAGAGAGACGGACGGACAGACGGACAGACGGACATGGCTATATCGACTCGGCTGTTGATGCTGATCAAGAATATATATACTTTATGAGGTCGGAGATGCTTCCTTCTGCCTTTTACATACTTTTGCACAAACTTATAATACTCTATGTACCAGCGGTACAGAGTATAAAAAGGGTATATAATTTCCGAGCCGGATTTAACTGTCCTCTATTTTTTTAATATTTCTTATTAAGACTATTGAGTATCAAAAAAATATTCGAAGTCTTAAATTAACCATCCAAAGATCAGTTTGATACTCTCTAGGATTATATTGATACTGGTTTTATCCAATTGATATTGATATCAATTATTTCTGGTTTTGTTTTGAAAGAGTCAGAGGCTGTGAACCGGAAAGTGGTTAAAAACGGTTCACACAAGGTTCAGAGCCGTTACTCAGAAGTTATTTAACCATGGTGCCATGCAGTCAGATGGATTTCCGAATTATCTCAAGGACTACAGAAGTTTCTGCTGCGATTCGGTCATCTTTGAAGAATTCTCTCAAACGGAAGAGTGCGTAAAATTAGGCAGCTTGCTGCCTTCAGTATTTCTCCCCTTGTAGATTGGTAAATCTACAAAACATTTTTTTAAAAATTTTTCCAACACTTTCAGGCAATACTATCGAGTTTTTTTTGTGAGCTTTAAGTGATTCCTATGACGACTCTCGTTTAAACACACACCCAAAGCCATCGGCATCGCCATCGCCATCGCCTCAATTCAAAACCAATAACTCAAAAACAAAAACCAGCAATCTAACAATCATGTTTGTGGCTGCATTTCGTCTAACAATATTTTTTTTTTCGTTCTGCTGGCAATTTCATTTTCAAGAATTCCATTTAAACTCGAGAGCTTTGTTCTACTCCGAGGAGGGAATGGCCCCGGATGTCATGGTGAATTGGCAGTGATAAATGTAGCACCAAGCGTCAGATTCATGTGTAAAGGTGAAAATCCAAAAAGTGTTTGCTATTTATGCGCAGGTAGGACAAAACAAAAAAGAAGCAAAATCCAAACCAAACAGAACTCAACCATTTCTCGTGACAAACTACTCTGACACGTCTGGGAGTCGGCCCAGGGGCCTGGTGTTTTATGCATGAAATGCCAAACCGAATGCCAGGGACTGACTGCTGACGCCTTGATGCATGAGATGTCTGCATTTGGCTGAGGTTCAAGGCAACCCCAAGCACAAATTTGTTGGCCTGAGGGCGAAAGCGTTTGCAATTGAAGTTCGGCTACAGCGCGGCTAATTTGTATTTTAAAATATGCGCAATTATACAAGAGCCAAGCACAACACAATACACATTCAGTGGTGTGTTTGTGTGCTGGGCAGGGATGGGTGGGGGGGGCAAAAGGGTGCAGCAGCGGCAACAGCAGCCACCCTTAAGTGTCGCGTGCCCTCTTTTGAATTTATGAAAAATCATTAAAATTATTACATTTGGCTTGCTGACACCTTTTTTTCGTGACATTTGTTAGGCGGATTAGGCCAAACAACTGTCACACATTTTGTGGACTCGAATTACTATGATTAGCATAGTGGTGGACGGAGAAGGAGTAGGAGGAGGAGCAGGAGGAGGAGGAGGAGGGCAAAGACAGCCCAGCTGCTCTCAGCTTGAGCTATTTACTTAGCGCGGCTGCTTTTAATGGCCAAAAGGAGCTGCTCGCCATTCACCATTCGCCTTTCGCCATTATGCAAATATTTGCGCCTACTAATGATGTTCCTCTAAAGGAACAATCTGCTCGTTATGTTTGAAACCGAAAGGTGTTTTCGCTGTAAGGTTGATTAAAAAATATGTCTAAGACGCTGTTCTCAGCGACCCCTAAGCTTAAGGCCAAGGACAGGGCAACACATGCAGAGTTGGAGACGCTGTAAATGAGTTCATGCATCATTAATAGCCATTTAATGGCAATACGGAAGGGCTTATTATTTTTGGTGCTAAAGAATATACATTCAATGTAAATTTAAGCAAATTTGCAAGGCGTTTGCTACTAAACCGTTTCTATGTACCATAAGGAACTCCTTTAAGCCACCAGGTACGGAAGCCTTTTATGTTATGTTAGAAAACTTGCTGCAGTATCTGGGAATAGAGGTCCATGGGTATCTTGGCCCTCGAGTACGTATTGCCGAATTCAAAGATTTGCTGCAAGCTGTTAAGATCAGGGATGCAAACCACTCGAATATAAAGACTGGTTCGGTTCAGTGGTTCAGACAGTGTCTGAACCGCCGGTTCGGTTCATTACATGGGTTTTTGAGCTGACTGAACCGCGGTTCCGGTTCGGTTCAGTGGTTCACAAAGGTACATTATGATTTCTATTGTCATGTGACTTTTGCACACTTTCAAATTGAATTCCTATAATGCATTTGAATATCTTTAAAATCCTTAGAAGATGTCCGGATTCAAAGGATTCGTCTATATGTTTTCGTCAAGTCATCCCTAAAAGTTCCGGCATCGGTAAGAATTTAGAGAGTCAAACGAAATGTAGGAAAATGATCTTAGGGAAACGATTCAAATTCCCAAATTAATAAGTATCATTGGCTAGAGGAAAGCGAGTCCCGTCTTAAAACTCGTCAAAGAACTGAACCGAACCGAACCGTTTTTATTTGTGGTTTTCGGTTTGGTTCAGCAATTCTTAAAGGAAGCCGGTTCGGTTCACCAGCTGGAATAAGCGGTTCGGTTCGGTTCAGAACCGGTTTGCATCCCTGGTTAAGATCAAAGCTAAAACATGAGAAGCACTCAAACTTGATGAGGCTTGCCCGTGGCTGGCGATTCACCATATAATTTTGAAAAACAATTTCTTATAACATGATCTGTGACTTTCTAAAATCAGGAGAATATATACTATTAGCTGAAGAATATTTACATAATTGTAGAAAAACATTTTCCAATTTTTTTTGGGAAAACATTTCTGGATTTCTGAAAAAAAAAAAATTAAAATATTATTTTTATAGGACATTGTCTTTCTGTTGGTTCACTAAAGTCTTGTTTCTGTTAGTAGTCATTATTTGATTTTGAATTTATGATTTCTACTGTAACTTTTTAATATCTTCTTTCAATTCGAATATCAGCTGTTAACAAACTGCAAATACTTTTCTTAGAAATCTATTCCAAGTAAATATTGTTTGTAGTTTTGCGCATTTCATTCGAAACTCAACACTTTTGCTGTTACCTGAAAACAAGTCATTTCCGTTCCTACCTGACATGTCTTGCCCACAAAACTTAAATACAAAACTTCCGTTTTGGTTGGACTGCCCCTTAAAAAAAAAGAGAAGAAATGTTATTAACAGTCCAACGACGTGCCGTCGCGTGTAAACTTCAACTTGGCCAAACAAAACAGCAAGAAAAACAAAGGGAAATACAGAAAATCTCCCACGGCAAACTAAAAGTCGAGTGTTCCCTATTCCACACTGACCGCTTGATTAACATTTTTCCCCCGCTCGGAGGAGAGACATCTATTAATATGCCCGCCTGGCCGTGGGCAATATGTCAGCAAATTCCTAAGCCAAACACGTACACCAAAACACTCGAAATTCGTGCTATGCGTGGGATGATGTTAACCCTGAAGGACTCGGAACTTTTAATGCTTTCAGCGTTTGTTTAAAACAACAAACACAAAAATAAAATAAAAGTAAAAGGTGAAGAGTTAATGCAATCCCGGGTCCCCAAATCCCGAAAGCGGTCGCTCTCTCAAAGATGAAAATCACTTTCACAAAGTGCAAAAGCTCCTCCACCTGCATTCAGTCAGCATATATATCCCTCGAGTATTTTGCATCTATAGTTGTGTGTGTGTGTGTGCGTCAGGGTAGGGCAAAGGGACCAAAGTTTATCTAGCTGGAGACACGACTAACCAATTTTCAGCAAATTTAATGCACAAAGGACATGCAGCCAGAGATTTGCCAGACAGAATGTTTTTGCCTTTGTCTTTAATGTGTTTTATAATTGAATTGAATGCAGAATTTCATTGACACTGTTGAGCAAAATGCTTGCCCTGTGGCAGCATTTTTATTAGGATTTTAGTGTCAAATAAAAATGGGTTTCTTTAAGTATTTAATTAATTAATTCAATTTTTTTTTTGTAGCTTTTTGATATGCAGTTTCTATTATAGTGTGGCTCAAAATTGATACTCTGTTACCAAGACAGTTTTTTTAGTCCTATCATGAAAACGATTCACGATCTGCTTCTCTGAGCTCTTGTTACAAGAACAAATATTCTTGGTTTTTTACATTGCTCTTTCATTTTGATTCAAGAATGACCAATCCTGGATATAGGTACGTTTAACACTTGATACCAGAATTCTATGATCTTGCTTCAAGAATGAGTAATTCTAGATTTGAGTACGTTTAGCACTAGATTGAAAACTTTTCCTGCTTGATTTGAGAATGTTTCGTACTTAATTTAAGTATTCAAGCTATCAAAATTGAAAAATGAAATTCTCTATTATTTTCTCTGGATTTGATAAGTTTTAGAGTTCAAGAGGCAGAGCCCAATTGTTCCATCCAAAGAAGGGACTTAAATGAACTATTTGGCATTTTTAGATACAGTCGTCTGCGGCCGTCCAGCATACTTTTTGTCCACCACACAACAAAAGCGCTTAGAACATAGAAGTTTATCAAGTTGGAGACAAATTGTGATTCAAGTAAAAACCAAGTGCTCAGTCAATTGTGCATTTTAGGACTGTTTTGCACTTGAGAATCGAATATTCCATATTTTCTTACAGAGAGTGCTTAGAGTGTAGAATCTTAGATGGTAGAAGGTAGGAATCCGGGACCGTAAAGTCTACTTTAAGTCAAAATTGTTTCTTTCCAGAGACTCCCTTCTTTTAATGTAATTCCTCACTTTTGTTAACTAGTGTCGCTAGCATCAGCAACAACAGACATCCATATCCCTCCAACATAGACATAAACGATTCATAAGCGAAGTTCATTTCATCAAGAACTCACTCCATTTCATGGGGACATCGGACCATAGGACTTGCATCCTTTTGTCAAGCCAAAACTGGGCTCTGGCTTTGACTCGTTTGGCATTCGCATGTAGTCATGTGTACATATCAGTTGTCTGGCAGCTGTCTGCGGCCTTGAATAGTCCCAAAGTCAAAGCCGCAACTTAATCGCTTACAGAGCGAGCGGAGCGGAGAGGGCGAGTTACAACATTGACAGCAAAGCAAAGTGAAAAGCAACAATATGCAATATCATTTCATTTTCTATCTAGGCAAAGATTAAAATGAAACAAATTAACAAAAATGTCGAGTGCAAGTTGTGGATTCACTTTCAGAAACAGAATGCGAAATGTTGTTGAGGTTTTGGCAAATAACGTCAGACTGAAAGGTTGACAGCTGAAGTCTGAAATAATATTACAATCTAAACTGTAGCAATTTGCTAATGATCTTCTCTTGCTGGGATCGTAAGGCGTAAATTTTCCCCAATTAGATACACTTAAAATGTTTGTGGCCACCAAAACGCAACCGACAATTGTCCCGACTAATGCATGTCGGGGGGGTCTATTTTCATTTTACTTTCTCGGATGCAAGAGCGTAACGTTTGAACTTCCATTCCCTGACGCGCTCCCCTCCCCACCTTACCAGCACATCAATGCCTACACATAATAGAGCGATTTCCAAGCGACATGGGGCACGCGCACGCTCTGGCACTTCCTTGCGCCTGCCTGGCCACAGAAGTGGAACAAATGGGCGCAGGACGAGAGAATATCCAAGTGGCCGATGGTTCTGGTGCCTGACACAGCTGCCTGCCCTGCCTTGCCGCCTGCCTGCGTCTGCTTTGCATACACAACTTGCTCGCCTTAAATCGTTCCCATCGTCGTCGGCGGCATTTTCAATTTCATGGTTAATTGTTTTGCACGCGGCATTTGGTTCGAGAGTTCAACTCACACAGCGACATGAGGCAGCCAGCGATGCCCCTCAATGCCACATTAAGTTTCATAATTAGCACACTCAAAAAATGAAAGAAATAACAAAGATTGGATTGGAAACTTTAGTACTTAAGCGTCGGCATATGCGAATTGTCTCCTGCGAGCAGGCAAATAAGCAACATATGGATGAGATTGTATTGAAAAATGGATTGGGACACTGAAAGAAATTCAGGGAATTTGGTTCGAGTTTATTTTAAGACTGGTTATTAAAGGGCTAGCATTTGTAGGGACTCTATAATGTAATTAAAAGGGTTGACTTCGAATGAGAAGTAGGCTTAATTCCTCTCCCCCACACTCCCTCAATTACAAACATGAACCAGACCATTGACCGGACCACGAATCGACTCAGAAACCACACCATTAACCGGACCTTGATCTGAATTATGTTTTGTCAGTCTAAGCCGGAACTGCAACACTTGCTTATCAAACAAGAAAGAAAGTCGGTCAAGCCCGACTATAACATATTCTGTACCAAGAAAATTTGTCTTTTGATCATAACTCGAAAACCGTTCATCCGATCTTCTTCATTCCTTTGGCGGATCGATAAGTTATCCTAATAACTAAATATGTCCAGAAGGAACAAGCCATCTAAATTGCGGGGGCGGGAGGGGGCGTGGCCAAAATTGAAAATAAACTTGATCTGCCTGCAGACATAAGAAGCATATGTCCCATACTACATGTCAAACCTCTATCTCCTACCATCTCTGAGATCTGTGCGTTCATACGGACAGACAGACAGACGGACGGACGGACAGACGGACAGACGGACATGGCTATATCGACTCGGCTGTTGATGCTGATCAAGAATATATATACTTTATGGGGTCGGAGATGCTTCCTTCTGCCTGTTACATACTTTTGCACAAACTTATAATACTATATGTACCTTCGGTTCAGAGTATAAAAAGTTTGGTTCACCAAGTCAAATCGAAGCTTCCAACTGTGGTCTCAAAGTCTAATATTGTAAAGAAAATCTTGTATAAATAGGCCTAAATGATATTTTAACTTAATTTTGTGAGTTCCGATTTGCGGGCTTAAAACCAAAATTTACCAATGGTTCAGGCTCAGAGTTTTCAGGTTCGAGATTTATGGGCCAAAGTTTTGGTTCGAACCATGCTTAACACAAGTTTATACAGTAATCGACCTAAAAATGACATAAACTTTAAGGGAATTGTGTCGATTTTGGGTTAGGAATTAATAAAATACAATTTTTATTTCGTCACAGTCCTTTCATCCAGCTCATGACCATCAAAACAATCAAATCAAAACCGAAATTGTAGGTTCGAAATAGGTTCAGCTTTGATGCCTTAAGAGGTTCGGTTTAAGGATCGGTTCACAGAGTTCGCAAAGTTGGAGTTCCGGGTTTGAACGGGTTCGGGTTCGGTTTTTTCCTTATACTTCCCTTACTTTTCTTGCAAAGTGTAGTATAATTTTGCCCAGAAGTTTGCAACGCATAGAAATATTAATTTCCGACCCAATAAACCATATATATTCTTGATCAGGGTGACGAGCTGAGTCGATTGTGCTTTATCCATCCGTCTGTCTGTCTGCTTCTACGCAAACTAGTCTACTAGTTTTGAAGCTATCGAGCTTAAATTTAGCACAGAGTCTTCTTTTTGCTGCATGCTACTTATATGTCTGAAGCGACCGGATCAGATGCCTATATCTCATAGCTCCCATAGGAACAATCGGTCGGAAAACTAGTTTTAGTATAAGAAACTTTTCTTTTCAATGAAAACATCGCCAAACTATGTATCAATAGATTTTCTATGCTTCTTTATAGTTCTGTCAAGTTTGATGAAAATCGGACAACTATTTGGTATAGCTGCCAAACAAAAGATAGGTCTGAAAAACAGTCTTAATTAGCAAAACATTTTTGTTTTTAAATGTAGCATCCTGCAATTTTGTATTTGCCATTGCTACATGCTTTCAACCAATTCTAAAAATTGTTGTCCAAATTGAATGTCTATATAATATAGCTCCCATACAAACGATTAGTTGAAGTTAACTTAGAATTAGCTTAGACTTTACTCTTATAGAAAAGCTTCATGCTTTGAAATAGAATTTAAGAAGTGAGTAGTTTTTCAACATTAATAAACCTAAAAGAGTGCAAATAAGCTCAGCTTGACCTCTCCAATAAATAAATAAATGTAATTACAGATTTTTCCAAAGTGCAGCATAAGCAAGTGCATTCTCTCTCCGAGTTGTCTGCCAGACAACAGAACTGGCAGTTGTTTCACTTACTCAACAATTTTTATACTGTCCCCAGCAGCAGCAGAAGCAGCTGCAAAACTGTGAAAGACTTTTATCTTTGACATTTACTAATGACAAATTTATTCACGCTGTCACTTAGTCGCCTGTTCCAACTGTCACGTAATGTTTTGGTGCCCTTTTGGTAGAAACTAGCTCAGTGGAGTACTTAAAGTCAAGATTTTTGCTTGCACCGAAATTTAATTGGAAGTGTTCTTTGATCTTTTACAAAGCATTGATGATTGATTGATTGGTTGGTTGGTTGGTTGGTTGCCTCGAAGTGGGAGTTACGTATCTAAGTAATTAATGAAGTGAGCGCCAAATGACATAAATGGCATATCTTTTCACTGAAAATCCACAAAATGCAGCGTCGACAAGCGAAACGATCTAGATGGGCTGCTGCCCAATTTGCAATTTGTTTAGCTCTTTAATGTTTGCCAGACACGAATCTTGGTTTCGGTGAGTCCACAATCCAACTCGAACAAATGAATGCAATAAATTTGTAAAATTTAAACAATGCCAAAGCAAGCGAATTATTATCGCTTGAATGAACGCTCCATGTACTCTCTGGGCACGCCCAATGCTAATCACAAATAACAAAAAATGAGAAAAAAAATGTAAAAAAAGGAAAGGGTTCACAATGAAGCCAATAAACTGCCTGCAAGTGCTTCCGCGCAATTTCATTTCGTTGAAAATGGTAAGGGGAGTCCGTCTCCCGAATGTAGATGGTATTCCAATAACAATGGCCACATCACAAGGCGCCAGCATGGAGTTTGGTTTTCGTTGAAAGCATTTCCCTTTTTCAATTCACTTTTGTCTACTTCACAAGAGATGCTTGGATATTTGTCTAGCGGCCTATGTAATTGCCATAATAATATGGATTCCAATCAAGGGAACAGCTTCGATGTCGAGAGGCCCAGGGGACCGTAACCGGATGTTTGCATTAGGTGAAATAATTTTAACAAAAAATTTATTGAATTAAGTTCTATTTAAAATCGGCCTAAAATGCTAGCTTACATTTTTATCCTTCCCTTTGGGGCCAAGTCCAGCTTAACTTTCATCAGTTAATTGGCCAAAAATACGAAAACATCAAAGTCCAAGCCAAAAAGGCTTCCTTCCACCAAATCGTAATTAAACTTTTACCCACCCCTCGCTTACTGTGACACACCAGATTCAGGAGATTGCTTTCAATGTTAATCTTTACGTTAAATAAACCAAAAATGAAACACGCAAGATTTTTGTAAGCAGCTTAACGGCTCGAAGCTGGGGAAGCCCCTTTTCGGTTGCGGCAAGTCAATAGCAGCGCGAGTTCTTCTCTCTATGGTTTCTGTTATTTTTATGGCAATTGTTTTCAGGAAACTGTGGAAAGAAAACAAAAACTGAAACTGCATTCACTACTTCGCTGCAATTTGCGCTGAGGCGCAAGAAATTTTAATTAATTTTCGCAGACGCAATTCGATGCTCGATGCCTTCTTTGGCTGCAGCAACGTCATTGAGGCGATTAAGGCCTGCGTGACAGTTTCAGGCTGGAGGCTCTAGCGGATTACAGCAAAGGCAGCAACCAAACCAGAATAATACTGTGTCCACCAGACGCAGACGCATGTCGTTTGCGTTTGAGTTTGGGATTTAGATGGTTAGTACAAGATTTCAGGCAAAACTCGTATATATGTGTATTGTCATCAATCATTAGGCACAGTTTCATGTTGTGTTTAACCAAATGGCGGAAGTGGTTAATGCTAAATTTCATATTTGTAATATAGATTGATTGACTCCCACGGTGATTTGGTTGGTTGAGGCGCCTGCCAAGGGTAGTTAAACGAGATTGCTTAACCAGACTCAAATGGAGTTTATATACATAGAATTCATATTTTGGGAATTTTGGGTATTTTATATTCATACTAGCTTTATTTACCAGCGGCTTCGCTCGCTTTGCATCAATTGGTTACTTATTTATCATGCTGGTAAAAGTTTTTTTAAGTTGATGCTTACAAAATGATCAAATGAAGATCAAAAAAGTTGCATACAAGAACTTTCCGCATATTTTTTTAACTTTGTGGGTTGAATTTAAAAATATTTAAAGCCACGTATTCCGTACTTTTTATACCCGTTACTCGTAGAGTAAAAAGGGTATACTAAAGTCGTGCAAATGTATGTAACAGGCAGAAGGAAGCATCTCCGATATCATAAAGTATATATATTCTTCATCAGCATCAACAGCCGAGTCGATATAGCCATGTCCGTCTGTCCGTCCGTCCGTCCGTCCGTCCGTCCGTCTGTATGAACACCTAGATCTCAGAGACTAGAAGAGCTAGAGCAACCAAATTTTATACGTAAGCTAGTATTGTCTGTAGGCAGATCAAGTTTGTTTCAAATTTTGGCCACGCCCCCTCCCGCCCCCGCAATAAAAAATATTGAATAACTCCCACAATTTTTAAGATATCGAGCTCAGATTTTGCAGTGTAGTCTATGTGGCCAATATCTACAATCTCACAAATTTTCAAAAGGATCGGGTACTAAATGGCCGAGTTAAAAAAATGTTGCATACTTATCCGAGCTGAGCTGAGTAACGGGTATTTCGAAGTCGGGCAGGGCCGACTTTAACTTACGCTCTCGTTTTTGAATGTAGCTCATAAAATTCGTTTGGAGCTAATCGCTGGAAACTAAACTTTTATACAGTCTTGACCACCAATTTTCTACCCATGGTGCTGAATTATTGTTATCGTTATCGCTATTTCGTACACTATCCTTACAAACTTAGTTTCATGTCAATCGGATGAAAGATGGTTTATTGCATTCGGAGTTTTGGGAAGTTTTCCGACCCTAGGGCCAAATTTCCTAAAAACGGAAGATCAGATTACAAATTAATTTTTTTACGGTCCTTACAAACCGAGTTTTAAGTCAATCGGTTGAAAAACAGTTTTTCGGATCCATAATTTTCCTAGAGTTTTCCGAGCCTATTGTCGAGTTTTCCGACATCGCAAACTGGTATCTCAATTTTTCTTACTAACCATCCTTACAAAATGTGTTTCAAGTCAATCGGATGAAACTTCACTTACTATTCTTTTAAACCGAATTTCAATTCAATCGGGTTAATTATAGTTACTTAGCTTGCAGACTTTTTCGTGAATTTTTCTACTCTACGGTCAAGTTTTCCAACATCGGAAATGACATGTCAATTTATTTCACTTACTTTCCGTACAAACCGAATTTTAAGTCAATCGGCTGAAAAATTGATTTTTGCTTATCAAATTTTCCAGGGAATTTTTCTTGTGGGCGGATTTTTCGAAATCGGGAAAACACGTGTCCAATTATTTCGCACACTTTGCTGACAAACCGAGTTTCAAGACAATCGGATGGTAAATAAAATATTCCCCATACAAACTTTTCCGACGCTTTTGCGGGAATTTTCCGGACCTACTGTCAAATTTTCCAACATCGGAAAATGACATCTTAATTTATATCACTTACTTTCCTTACAAACCGAATTTCAAGGCAATCGGATGAATTATTGTTAATTAGCATGCAGAATTTTCCGGGAATTTTCCGACCTAACTGTACAATTTTCCAACATCGGAAAATGACATCTCAATTTATATCACTTAATTTCCTTACAAACCGAATTTCAAGTCAATCGGGTGAAAAACAGGTTTTTGCACATCGAATTTTCCAGCAATTTTCCTTTTGGGTGGATTTTCCAAAATCGGAAAAACACGTGTCCAATTATTTCGCATAATTTGCTTACAAACCAAGTTTCAAGTCATTCGGATCAAAAATAAAATTTTCCCCATACAAACTTTTCCGACGCTTTTGCGGCTTTTCCGGGTGGAATTTTCCAAAACCCCGCCTTAGTACGCACTTTCACCACATAAGGAAACTTCTGTCAAAATTTCAGCCTTCTATCTCTTATGGTTTGGGCTGCACGACGGTCACCAGTCAGTCAGTCAGTCAGTCAGGTTGAACAACTTTATATGTATAGATTTTATGTTCCTTTTGTGAATTATAAAAGTCTAACAAAGTGAGTTTTGTGAAGGGAACGCAAACTGATAAAAATTATTGTTTACCATCTTTAAATGAACCACTTCTATTTCTTCAACTTCTTCAATAATGTTTATATAATAATGTAGCAACATCTGTTTCTAAATCATTCATCAAAGTTTTAGTTAAAATTAAGCATAACTAAAGACTTCGATTAAACTGTTCATATTCAAGTTGCACCCCAAAGGTGTTGTGTCGTCTGCCTTTTCTGCTCCATTAATCTCAGTGATGCGTTGTTACTTCGGGGAAAAACTGCACAAAACAGCAACCACATCACGTTTCCCTGCGGCCATATTCCATGCTTCTGTGCTTGAATCTTGTACAGCTCGTTAAAGTTTAGTTGGGCTAATAATGACAGCTTCAGTCAAGTAATTGTGACAGCAGATTCTACGGATTATTTAAAGCCAATTAACTAATGAGAATAGAGCTTCAATATTTTTGAAGCTGTACATTGTCCGAGTTGCCTGCCTTTTGTTAACCATTTCCCTAATATGCAATGTATTTCCACTCAAAGGAAAGGTAAGAGGATGGCACACAATGGGCCAGCCATCAATCAGGGGGTAGCCGGAGAGGTAGAGAAGTGATTTACATGCCAGCGCGTGTCTTTTGTTTAATTGTTGCCTGCCCACACATCATATCCAAAATCCAAAATCCATACACCAAACATCTATACATCCACTGCCGTTCGCTCGCTTCTATTGGTTTTACTTTCCACAGATAATTGATTAATGTCTGTGGTTGTAAACGATTTTTGGTTTTAATTACGCCCCGGCCCAGGCTTCAACGAACCCATAAATCATAATCCATCAAAGATTTCAGTCGGATTGTGTGCCGATGTTTAATTGAAGTTACGTAGCCCCAGCAACTTGAACTTCGTCGAGTTTCGCTAAGAAGCGGAAGTAAATACTTTGCCAAAAATACTTAATGTCAAGAGAGGAACAATATGAAAAGGAGGCAAGGCGTACAAGAAGTCGCAAGAATCTACCCCACTGACACAATAAAAACTCCAACCAAAATGCACACGCAACAATTCTATGCCGGAAAAGGGCTGATGTGGAGGCGTGGCTGGCTTACCGCCCGCTGTTCTATCCCTCAATTGTTCTGTACTGTTGATTACAATCACTTGAAACTTGTGAGGCAGTTTGTTTTGCAATTGCAGCGGCATTAACCCTCTGGATGGTGCAGCGGATTTCATTGAAATATTGAAATGAAAATGTATACTTAGATTTTTGGACTAACAATCTTATATTAAGATACAGTGGCAGAAAAATTTGAGCACTTGTTTCCCGCAAATGCCAACTGTTTAGGTTTCTGAGTTTAAAATTTCATAAATTTCTTATAGTGGATTCGACCCCAAAGCTGTAAATATATTTTCCCTTTACTCAGTTAAACTATCATTCGTCTGTAGGAAGATAATCTTCTTGTTATATCTTTTCTAAGTTCGAATCATTAGTTAAGAATGCCGAAAATATTACCTATTTATAGAACTATCGATATCTGTATGCATTAACAAATATTTTTGATATGTCGTATCAAAATTATATTTTAGTAATTTTTTTCGGTGATATTTTTATACCCTTGCAAAGGGTATTATAATTTTGCCCAGAAGTTTGCAACGCATAGAAATATTCATTTTTGACCCCATAAACTATATATATTCTTGATCAGGGTGACGAGCTGAGTCGATTGAGCTTTGTCCGTCCGTCTGTCTGTTTCTACGCGAACTAGTCTCTCAGTTTTAATGTTATCGAGCTGAAATTTTGCACAGAGTCTTCTTTTTGCTGCACACTACTAATATGTCGGAACCGACCGGATCGGATGACTATATCTCATAGCTTCCATAGGAACAATCAGTCGGAAAAGTAGTTTTAGTATTAAAAACTTGTTTCTTTTCAATGGAAACGCCTCCAAACTTTGTAATCGTACGTTTTCTATGTTTTTTTTATAATTCTACCAAGTTTTATTAAAATCGGACAACTATATGGTATAGCTGCCATACAAAGGATAGGTCTGAAAAACAGTCTTAGTTAGAAAAACTTGTTTGTTTTTAATGATAGCATCCTGCAATTTTGTATTTGTTTGTTTCTCGTGCTTTTACATAATTCTACAAGTTTTTGTCCAAATCGGATGACTATAACATATAGCTCCCATATGAACGATCGGTCGGAAAATGGGAAAAATAGTATTTTTTTTAAATATTTATTCGGCACAGACGAAGTTAGCTTGGCTTTCTCGTTTTATGTATCGAAAGATGATGCTGTAAGCTATGTCTAAAAATGGCGGCTATTAAGCTACTCCAAGTCATCAACATTTTCGAACTAAACCTTCTATATATTTAACCTCCTCAGACTCAATCCGAATAATACCACCTCTGCCTGATAAAAGATTCGGTTCAAAGAATCAATCAATATTTTAGAAACTCATTAAATATCACAGTTTATAGAACGGATAAAAGGAATATTATATATGCTAACTCGGAGCATTATCGTTTCAAAGACTTAAGCAAACTCGGCATATATCGACTTCGAAAAGGAATGAAGCATAAAACAAGTTCTGAAATTGAATGTCCGCCTTACATTTGAAAGTCAAGGCACTTTTGTAAGCAGTTGTAGAGGCCTTTTGAATAATGATCCATAATGAATGAGCTCCATTCGGGAATTTATTATTGTTTCTTATAGCTTCCTAAGCTTTTATATTCTTCAAAATTAGCATATCAAAATCGTTTTGAGTCTCTACGAACCAAGCTTCGAGCCAAAACCTGAAGTCTAAGAATCGAACCTTACACTTTACAATGGGTTCGAACCTGCTCTTGAATTTCAGAGGTTTTTGATTTACTTACATACTTAAATTACTTCCGCTCTCTCTGTCTTTTACTAGAATCTAAAATATGATAAAAAAAAAACTCAACAATTTCAACTGAGAAAGAAATCCGTCTGAAGTCTACACTGAAAATCAGTTTTTCTTAAAGGTGAAAAGACTAGATCAAAGAAAGTACCTTAAAAGTGGGACTAAAACTCTCAAAAACCATATTTAAGAACATCTACTGTTTGACCTGGACCATCTGTCCCAGGGTACAATTTGAATGCATAGGTACATTCTTTTCAGTCATTTGTCGCAAGCAAAGTCCCAATACTTTCATTCTGTCAGTAAAAACTTGAACTGCCTGCAATTATAAGAAGTTTTTATCACACTAGAAAGTATGGCCAGTGCTTAAATTAAGAAATAAACACTTTCCTAATGCCCGTACATATTTTTTTTTTTTTTGTTTAGAAATTGGCCGAGAGTTCCAATGGTCCTTTAAGTCAGATATGCTAGAAACGGCCAAAAGCTCCAAAGGTTATTTAAGCCGGAAATTCTGCAAACTGAAAAGAATTTCAAAGGTTCTTCTATCTGTATATTCTGGAAAAATTCCCAACTCCAAAGGTCTTTCGAGACGAAAAATCTGTTAACGTCAGAGTATCTCAAGGGTCCTTCGAGCCGGATATTCTAGAAACAGCCAAGAATACCAAATGAATAATGACTTGTTTGCGTTACCCAATTCAATACAAGACGCACTCTATATTACTTTTATTTCTCTAATAAATTCCACTTAATTCTATATAATTCATTTCCCTAGCCCATCTAAGGGTTAACACACAACATGGTCATGCTTTTGTGTGTGTATGCGTGTGTGTGTGTGCTTGGGGTAACATTTACGTATTCAGCGAATTGAACGCTGTTTACAATATTTCTATTGCCATGTCAATTTGTTGCTTTACGACTACAGCAAAAAGGCCGCACCGTTAATTTGATTGAGTTTTTTGAAAAACATGCAACATGAAAATGCACAAAATGAGATTGTTACAGCCAGCGAGCGTTCGCGCTCATTTGTCAGTACTGCAAGGCATTTGTCTTCTCTGGGGAGGATAAGTCAGCAAATCGCATTCAGGACTCTTAATGAAAGTTTGCCGCACCCCTCTGCACGATGATTGATTTCACGCCAAAGCGAGTTCAATCAGCAAGAATGGAATTCTTAAACCATTGATTCCACTTGCTGCAACTGACAAACTCTTCGCTTTATTAGCCCCTCGTCTAGACGGACATCACACCATACACCAAAAAAGAAAAAAAAGCATAATGAAATCTGTCAGGCTACGTATATCCTTGCACCAGACAACAACAAATTTATTACCTATTTAGCCTTAATAGCCCTGAAAATATTTCCAGCATGAAGGACTGAACTGGACTGTGTGTGTGTGTGTGTGTGTGTGCGTTTAATTTGTGATTAATTGACGTTGAAAGGGTTTCCACACTCAATCCCCAATCACTTTCACTCTCAATCCCGCTCTTAAATCACTCGCACACTCAACTCAATTGGACTTTTATGGAACGGAAATTATTTCATAAACTGGCGGATGTTTAATATAAAATTCATTTGTGCCCGAAAAAGATGTTACCCACTTCAGCCGAGAGCTGAGAACAAGTTCTAGCCAAGCAATTTTGATTACTTCATTAGGCGAGGACAACGGCCACTGCTGATCAAATATAATTACTGTGCCATTCCCCCCATTCGCTTTATGCCAACTCATGGCCCATGCCACCCACGGTATACTTATTTAACGTATTTATTGTTTGCTAGCTGACCGAAAGCCAAACAACTCACGATATTCTAATTAAAACACATGCGAGCCCCAGAATTCTTCCCAACTTGATCAACATCGGCAACGGCCGCTTCCCTTTTACATTGAAGCATGATGCGGCACTTTTTCATACATTCAGTTTGAAGTGTACAAAGCTAATGTTGAAGTTTAGACCTCAGTCAATGGGATCGAACCGATGTATATGTCTCGATGACATTTTCCATTAAGCGGAGAGTCAACCGAAACAGACAGGCACACACCCAATTTCTGGTGGAGATACCTGACGTGACAGCAGACCGCCGCGTGTGAGTGTGTGTGTGTGCTATAAATATGGGCTCGGTTTCAGAAATATAAAAATAAGAGCAGTTGCGCATGCTCAGCCCAAGCCAGGAGACACAATTGAGCCACAAAACTCACTGACATGCCCCGCACATGTGTGCAGCGGCCCAACAATAACCCAAAAAAAAAAAATAGAAATAATAAATGGACTTTTATAAATAGTTCAGCCTAGAGATGGCATTCTAAGACGCTGCTCACGATCAAGCACACAATTTTTGAAAGGATTAGGCTCAGTTTTGTTTTTATACTCTGTACCGTAGGTACATAGAGTATTATAAGTTTGTGCAAAAGTATGTAACATCCAGAAGGAAGCATCTCCGACCCCATAAAGTATATATATTCTTGATCAGCATCAACAGCCGAGTCGATATAGCCATGTCGGTCTGTCCGTCTGTCCGTCCGTCCGTCCGTCCGTCCGTCTGTCCGTCTGTCTGTCCGTATGAACGCACAGATCTCAGAGATGGTAAGAGATTAGAGGTTTGACATGTATGGGACATATGCTTCTTATGTCTGCAGGCAGATCAAGTTTATTTTCAATTTTGGCCACGCCCCCTCCCGCCCCCGCAATTTAGAAAAAACGTCATATCTCCCACAGTTTTGAAGATAGATGGCTTGTTCCTTCTGGACATATTTAGTTATTAGGATAACTTATCGATCCGGATGAACGGTTTTCGAGTTATGATCAAAAGACATATTTTCTTGGTACAGAGTATGTTATAGTCGGGCTTGACCGACTTTCTTTCTTGTTATTAACTGATTACAGACAGAGTAGTAAAATATGTACCTAATTTTTCAAAAATCAGCTTTGCAACGATGCTGAAACACTTGTACATGGAGAGAAAAACGCCGTACTCTGTTTCAGGCATGCAAATCGGTTCTGATTCAAGGACCTTTTGAAACATGCTGAACCAAATAAAAGCCACAAAGCTAAACTGTTTAGTTCGGTTCTGTTTTTGGAGCGGTTTGCAGACCTATATTATTCGGCTTTCGACCGTTTATAAAAACGAGAGCGTTAGTTAAACTTATACCCGTTACCTTCATTATGTTAAATAACAGAGCATTAACATTAATTGAAATATTTTAACATTATGTAAGCCAACAGCGCATGCGGCTCAGATAGGTTAGGTTAGGTTGCAATGGCTGAGAGCGACAAGACGCCCTCACACTTAGGCCCCTTTGGGCCCATTGCGATGCCATGTGTGTTCCCTGTTAACCCTTTTTCTGTTAATGAGGTGGGTCCTCGTTACTGAACCATTGTGCGGACAGAATGAATTTTAGTAGAGAGTTCGGATGTCTCCGAGAGATTGAGTAGAAGAGGTTGACCTAGTGTTCTAAGTCTCCGTCTACTCTGGGCGGCGCAATGGCAGAGGAGGTGTTGTACTGTTTCCTCCTGTTCCTCTGCAGAAATCATGGTGAGTGACGCCTAGTCGTGCCGCGTATCTGCCGATAAGACCGTGACCCGTTAAGGCTCCCACCTAAAGCGATATGTGTTCCCTTCTGAGGCGTAAAAGCGTTGTGGTTCGCCTTAGGTTTAGTGTTGGCCACTTAAGTCTCGCTAGCGCACAGGAGGAAAGATTTTTCCAGCTTGGTTTAGCTTTAGTGTGGAGCTTTAACGTTGCCATGATATCCCTATCGTGCTCTTCTCTGAAAGGAGCTGGCCGGTGGTTGCGGCTCAGATAAGTATGCAAGGTTTTTTTATATCCTGTATAACTCCTGTCTGTCCGAATGATGGCACAGCTCTCAGAGATGGTAAAGACAAAACACTTTTTATATCTGCAGGCAGATCAAGTTTATCAGAAATTCTATTTTGAAATAGTTCGAATATTCACTATGGAAATAATCATGTTCGGAAGTTCAAAAACGAAAACAGAGTTTCAAAGAAAAAAGTAATAAACTAAAAGCTAGATTTAAAAACTACACAATCAAAAACTGTATAGTCCATCCATTCATATATCCGAACGGCTTGCATCTTTGCTCTATTTAAAAAATAGTAATTTGAAGAAGTAAGTTTTAGCAAGTAGAATCGAGCAAATTGAATCTAAAGGTTAGTGTAAGCTACCTCTGATCAAATTATGACAGAAACAAAAAAGGAAATGTTTGTCTTACATTCTTCATATAGGTTTTTTTTTTATAGGGTTACTTAGGGCACATGAGTTCCCTATAATATTCAATCTCTTGCTTGACTAAAACTCAATTTCGATCAGAAGTGTGTTAAAGATTGGTACTTATTAGAAAACCTTGAGCTTGTAACTTCATACATAAGTATAACAAGTATTTAGTGTATCCGGCTCGAAGGACCAAATGTTAAGAAATGACCACATTGAACAGTAAGCACTGAAATAAAGTTCTATCTTTAAATTAGTTTATAAAGACTTATCTCCGACCGCGTCGTAAAGTGTAAGATTCGAGATACGAGAACCGGATCCTTAACTTATCGAACCTTAGATTTTGGTTCGAAGCTTAGTTTGAGGCATCTTAGCTTGTTGAAACATTTTGCAAACAATATTTTTAATTGGATTTAATCATACATCTCCTTTCAAAAGAGTGTGATATTTATAAGTGTAGTTTGTTTGTTTTGTAACAATTGGACTTATGCTTTATTTACCTATTCAAGGGCGTGAAATCTCAAGTACTGTAATACAATTCTTTGAAAAAAAGATAGAGAAATTCATATAAAATCTTTAAAAGTAGTTTGAGTGAACTTTTCTGAATAAAACGTTTTCCCAAAAAAAAGGGAAAAGCTTTGGTTCGGTTTTTGAACTTTTGGTTCGTAGGACTGAACCGGTTCTGCACTGTTTGGTTGTGGCTTACAAAACAAAACCTTTCTCCAAAAAAGAGAAAAGCTACAGTTTGGTTTCTCAAGTTTTGGTTCGAAGGACCGAACCGGTGCTGCATTGTCTTATATAGGTGCTTATTTGTCGTTATCGATTATGTTCACATTTGATTTAGCCTCAATTTCAAGCAACCAACCAAACTAAATGTTTACGAAACTCCGAACCGAACCTGAAAACTAAACTACTACGCTGCACGCTGCCACCCCTAGCTCCGCTTAGAACATCCAGACTTGAGTGCGTGCTCATTGCCACATGTGGTTGCATATTGGAGTTTACTTCTTCTACTTGGCAAGTAAATGGTGTATTTGGTGTGGCATGTTACCTCCGGTAACTCTACCTAAGGTTGCATTTGCCGCTATAACAACACGAACAATATAACCCATAACTCAAGGGCAATGAGCTGCATAATTGCGCTGAGTAATTCTCACTTTATTTCGAGGCAGTTTCTATGTGAAATGGTAAAGCCACAGAGGGGGAGAGCTGGGGGGAGAGCCCATTTCAGATTAAGAATAAAAATAAAAACAAATGAACATAGAATTTTAAGTTTGATGACGACACGTACTGAATTAATCTACATGCTGAAAGGGGCAGACAAATTGTGACCCATATTTGAAATATGAATTATAAACAATGTTATCAGTCCTAAAGCTAAATGCGCTAGGTAATGATTCATGCATATGGAGGCTTTAGAATATTAAGTTTATACTATAAATGGAATATATAGAATTTTATTTATAATTTCTGTTTTAATTTCCATTCACTTCCAGCGTCTCAACAGTCTCAAACGATAACAAGACCTTTCATTAACCTGCAGGTAAGTCAGTTAACAAAAAAAGAAACTACCAAAACTCCTACCAACTCATCGCTCACTTTGTACCTGTGGCCTTAAGTTTTGTTCCCATTAAATTTTGGTCCTTTTCTCGTTTGGTTTGTCCGTATTATCGCAACGAGCATATCAAATAAATGCGGGATTATGTGAATATTTCGCTTAATGAGAATTCTCGGACCACACGGCTGCTGCTTCATTTTCTCTCCTACCGGACGGAACTGCGACCTGTAAAAGTTGTTGCCTCTGTGTGTGTGTGTGCGTGTGTGTGTTTTCACAAGGCGGCGCTCTCTGGCTGGCATTAAGCGATGCCTATCGGTGACACCTGAAAGACAAGGGGACGTGGCAGTAGACGAAGACGATGAAATGCGATCCGATACGATCCCTATCCCTGGCGCACTTTTTGGCAAAAATTATTACTCCTCGGTCGCTCCACAGCAGCCCAAAAAAGAGGAAAAACACAACGAAAATACAGTGTGAGGGGCACACAATTTCTACTTCACACAGCTGGTATTGAGTTTCGTTTGTCAGTTTGTTGTCTTTCATTGAGTCTACCTGTGGACATTTATCTTTTGTTTCTCTCTTTTGTGTCGGTATATCGGTATCTCTATGGCTCTATCTGGCTTATTTTGTTAACTTCCTTTTTCCGTTTGTGTGCGCAGCTTTTTAGGTTAGATCTTGATATCTAAGTATGCGGCATGCCAATGTAATTTATGCTTGAAATAGGACACCGCAGTTGACTGTGAAAGTTCTGCACCTTGGCCGAGCGATCTGATAACATTTGACATAGTTATTTGACAGAATTTGAAGCAATTATTAGGTAAATGATTGCAGGGGTGGTCCACCCTGAACCAGAAAAGAACTCAGCTGCTGCTGCTGCTGAAAACCTGTTGCCTCCATGAAACAAAAATGTTGCCAAGCCGACTGCAACATACGAACATGTCTGGCAACACACGTGCTGCAAACGAAATACACCCGCAACAAAACGAGAAAGAAACAACATCCACAACAACATCGAAGGCTTCGGCTTATGGGCCAGTTTTTAGTTGCAGTTGGACAGGGACTTGGGTACGTCAGCTTCAGCTTGGTCTCGCCAGTCAGCTATGAAATGCTAAAGATTTTTAAGCCTTTTGTTGAAATATTATGCTAAAATTTTTAACATTTATTTAGTTGCCTGAATTTTAGCAAGGAAAACACTCAGGCTGGAGTATTATGATTATACAGATGAATTCTGAACTATGTTTATGGCTATATATAGTGAACTTCATGAAGTCCTAGGCCCTGTTTTAATACCTTATACTACAACTATTAATGGGGAAAAAGAAGATCGTAAAGCTGGGGAAAAAAATATTGCTGGGATAGGGTTAAAATTCCGACGATAAAAGTAAAGATAACATATTAAAAAACATATTGTTAAATCAACATTTTCCATCTTTGACCAAAAATCGTTGAAAGTACCTACTTTTATACCCTTGATTGAGTATTATAAAATTCTTCGGTTTGTAAAGCACACAAGGAAGCATCTCCGACCACACAAAGTATATATATTCTTGTTCAGCATGACATCCGTCCGTCCGACCATCTTTTTCTATGCTATCTATTCCGTCAGCTTGAAAGCTATCTTTACCAGACTTTCCACGATGTCATTTAGAAACAAGAAAGAAAGTCGGTCAAGCCCGACTATAACATACTCTGTACCAAGAAAATTTGTCTTTTGATCATAACTCGAAAACCGTTCATCCGATCTTCTTCATTCCTTTGGCGGATCGATAAGTTATCCTAATAACTAAATATGTCCAGAAGGAACAAGCCATCTATCTTCAAAACTGTGGGAGATATGACGTTTTTTCTAAATTGCGGGGGCGGGAGGGGGCGTGGCCAAAATTGAAAATAAACTTGATCTGCCTGCAGACATAAGAAGCATATGTCCCATACATGTCAAACCTCTATCTCTTACCATCTCTGAGATCTGTGCTGTCTTACGGACAGACAGACAGACAGACGGACAGACGGACAGACGGACATGGCTATATCGACTCGGCTGTTGATGCTGATCAAGAATATAAATACTTTATGGGGTCGGAGATGCTTCCTTCTGCCTGTTACATACTTTTGCACAAACTTATAATACTCTGTGTACCTACGGTACAGAGTATAAAAATACGCTGCACATTTGTCGGAAACGGCCGGATTGGATGACTATAGCATATAGCTGTCATAGGAACGATCGGTCGAGAAACTAGTCTTAGTGAGAAAAGCTCTTATTTTCAAAGGAAACGCCTCCAAACTTTGTATTTCTTAGTTTGCTATGCTTTCCCATAAATCGACTAAGTTTGGTCGAAATCGGACATCTATATAGTATAGCTGTCATAGAAAAGTAGTCTTAGTAAGAAAAACTCTTTTATTTTCAACGGAAATGTCCTTAAAATTGGCATTTATTTATTTGATATGCTTTCACACAATTCTACAAAGTTTTGTCTATATCGGATGACTATAGCATATAGCTGCTGTACGAATGATCGGTCGAAAAATAAGTTCTATTGAGAAAAACTTTTTTATTTTTAATGAAATCGACCTCAAATTTCTTCAATGTTTATTTTTAATGCTTTTGCATGTTTCCACTGAATTTGGTCGAATTCAGACAATTATATGGTATAGCTCCCATAGAAAAGTAAGGACCCAAAAAGTAGTCTTAGTTAGAACAAAAAAGAAAGTCGGTCAAGCCCGACTATAACATACTCTGTACCAAGAAAATTATACGCTCAGCCTAAATTTTGATTCTGCAGTAGCAGCGAAAAGTCTTTTGATCATAACTCGAAAACCGTTCATCCGATCTTCTTCATTCCTTTGGCGGATCGATAAGTTATCCTAATAACTAAATATGTCCAAAAGGAACAAGCCATCTATCTTCAAAACTGTGGGAGATATGACGAGATAAATTGCGGGGGCGGGAGGGGGCGTGGCCAAAATTGAAAATAAACTTGATCTGCCTGCAGACATAAGAAGCATATGTCCCATACATGTCAAACCTCTATCTCTTACCATCTCTGAGATCTGTGCGTTCATACGGACAGACAGACAGACGGACAGACGGACATGGCTATATCGACTCGGCTGTTGATGCTGATCAAGAATATATATACTTTATGGGGTCGGAGATGATTCCTTCTCGATGTTACATACTTTTGCACAAACTTATAATACTCTGTGTACCTACGGTACAGAGTATAAAAACGTGCTGCAAGGGTGTACAAACGTAAGCCAAGCCGAAGTTAACTTACCTTTATTTCTATTATGGATTTAAATAATGAAAACCAGGTCTGCAAACCTTGTCGAACCGCTCAGAAGTCGTAGACACCGGGAATTTTGGGAAGTCGGAACCCAATCCGAACCGTAGAAAATAAGTTTTTTGCAGGCTGAACCTGAGCCGATGCAATAAAGAGTTAAAAAAAGGTTCGGGTTTAAATAAATCAAGCAATTACTTATTTTGAAAGAAGTTTTTTATTTAATTGCTCTGTAGATATAAATGACTTATAAAGTAATCAAAGTCGCATTGCGTTAACATTTTGTGTAAATTTACCGAATTACAGAAACCCAAACTTCTTCCCAGCGGTTTCTACTCATCTTGCTATAATTTTTGCACACAAATTGTTAAATCTGCAAAATACAGGAATACCTTATTTAAGTGTTTAGAAAAACGTTCTCACATTTTTAATTTAGTTGTGCTTTGACCTTACTCAGAGTCGTTTTATGGGCAGCAGTTGATCTTTTGCATTGACTTACTTTGATATCATCGAAAAGTTCCAATTCTCATCTTTAAAATGAATTAACCCAAATGTATCTGCGATTTTTCAAAGCGAAGATATACAATTTTGAGTAAATGTGTACAAATCGACCATATTTAGCAATTGAATTTGTAGAACAATTTTCATCACCAAACAGCTAAAGAGATTTTGTATAGCATATTTTCGGGCTGAATAAAATTATATAATTTTGAACATTTGTATACCAAATGATATATCTTTGCTTAAAAAAAAACCAGAATTGTTTGAGATAGTTTGTTTAAAAGCTAACAAGTAAAACTTTACATTGGTATCAATGCGAGTCAAAAGAATCACAAAGGTTTCCCATAAAACGTGTCTAAAAGGCATTTTAAGCATAAGCTTCTATAAATCTAGAGAATATACTTAAGTAGGTACATACTTAATATTTCATAACTATACTCGGTTAGATTTTTCAATGGTCTCATTGCTCAAGTCTCTAATGGCTTTGTCCTGACTGCCCTTTAATAGCCGTTTTGAGACAAGATGCCTCAAGAACTACCGCATCGTGGAGGTAAAGGAGCCGAAATCGCCAAAATCGTCAAAGAAAAATTAAAAACTTTTTTTTTGTATTTTGATTTAATTTCCCTAAATCAAGAAATTATACAAAATTTATCCTTAATTTTTATGGATTTCTTACGGCGTTCTTCCAGTTTTCAATATAAATCTCCCACTTAGATTCAGCTTAGTTTCATGTCGCTTTCTGCCCGCCCTCCCCTTTAACCTAGTCTAGGGCCAGCCATTGTTTATGTATTCCTTCCAGCCGTATTTATGTTGTTTTAATATTTTCAGAATTTGCATAAAAAACGAGTAACCCTACCCACATTTTAAAGCAAACAATGAGCATAGTTAAAGTGGAATGAAGCCATTGCCAGGCAATAAATAAATGTGTATGTGTGTGTGTGCCATGTAGAGGTAGGCTGAGGGACCATAAATTGTTGCTCAAATGAGCATTTAGCATTTTTAACGCCTTTTAAGTTAAGCCTGCCCGGGGCGATAAGAACGCACGCAATGTTGTCCAAATTCCCATTTTGCACCGTGTTGCATGTGAGCCGCAACATTTTGACACGCCATTGGACCATGGCCCCCATAAGGCTTAAAGGATGCTTTGGGTGTCAACAAGGTTCGTATCATTATCACGCACTGTGAAGAAGGCCCCAGTTGAAGCAACAGCAGCAGCCAGCAGCAGCAGCCAGCAGCTCTGCCATGTCATTAGGCGCTGCGCTGTACTCGAGTCCAGTATCAACCCACCTACTAACACTTTTGCCTCCCTAATGAAGTCAACTGGGTTAGCTGACGTGGACGAGGATGAGGCACATTTCAGCTGAAGTGGGCACAGGTAGGCCAGGGCCATTGATCTCTAGACTTTTTGGTTTGAAAAAGCGCGGCCCACACAGAAAGTATAGAAATTGTATAAATTATTTTTTGGTTATTTATTATAAATTATCTGAAAATTCAGTGGAAGAATATAAGAAACAAATGAGGAAATACTTGAATTTCGAATTTCTGAAATTTCTTTGAATTTCCTTTAGTAACTTTTTTTTTAGTTTATTTGACTTTATTTTTCTCAAACGGTTCAGTTTTTTTCGTATTTCATGCCAAATCTGGGTTCGAATTCACATCTCTTCTACGCATGTTTAGGCTTTTCTATACAACTTCTAGAAAGTTGGATACGTTGCACAAAGACTCAGCTCCGGTTTTAGAACAAATTGCAGATATTTGCTAATTGTAAATTCCCTTTGTAAAAAACTCTGCTCCTCCATTCCCATCTTCAAGTTCTTTGAAATTCCAAAAATGTTCGATTCCTTAACAAGAAACAAAGGTGACAAAATATGCCGCCAGAGCAGCGCAAAAAACGAATATCATATTTTTGCAAAATACCTTCATAATTGCGCATCCTGAGGCCCGCTTCCTTTAAGAAAACTGCAAAAATAAAAAAACTTGGCTGACAAATTCGTTGGAATCTTTGCCAAATGCTGCACTTTGTGGCCGCTTCGGCCGCTGCTATCGATGGTAATTAATAAGCCATGGCATTGCAATTTTTCCCCCTTGCACTAATCGTTGCAACAAATTGCGGCATGTGTGCAGCACACGTTCCACCTCAAGGTGAAGGGGTCGGCGGCTGGGGGCATTGGATTACAAATTGCAAATGAACGCAAATCGATTAAGTTGTTTGCTTTGGCAGGGGCAGAGACGAGACGAGAAACCGCAGGAATGGCAAGAAAAAATATGAAATGAGCATGCAAATATGACAAGTGGAGTGGGGAGGCTGGATATATATATATAGTGCTTGCCTGCCTGCCTGCACGTGCTGAAAGACAAGACACATTAGCTTTTGTTCTATGGAGTGAAAGTTAACATCATTTGCTTAGAGGCCCCCAGAAGATACCAGACATTTGCATCGGTTCTCGGTTTTTTTCTTTTTCTTTTTGTTTAAGCGAAACAATGCGCGTTCCTTTGGCCGGACTGAGAAATGTTTATTTAAATGCACAAAATGCGTTGACCAAGTCGGGACTAGTTGAATTACAGTGGGTAACATTGTTGTGGAAATCTCAAAATTAAGGTGATAATAGGTAAGAGCTTTAGGCTTAAAATTGACTCCAAGCCGGAGTTCCGAAAGCTGTATTACAGTGAAAATAATGGCAAAACAAAATTATGCTTTCAAAATCTGCCTTTTTTATTTTTCGATTCGCTACTTGCTCCCTCAAAGGCCTTGGACTGCCTCACTACCGACCAATACAGATAGAAGAAGATGAAGAATTTACCCCTTTTTATACCCGTTACTCGTAGAGTAAAAAGGGTATACTAAAGTCGTGCAAATGTATGTAACAGGCAGAAGGAAGCATCTCCGATATCATAAAGTATATATATTCTTCATCAGCATCAACAGCCGAGTCGATATAGCCGTGTCCGTCTGTCCGTCCGTCTGTCCGTCCGTCTGTCCGTCCGTCCGTCCGTCTGTATGAACACCTAGATCTCAGAGACTAGAAGAGCTAGAGCAACCAAATTTTATACGTAAGCTAGTATTGTCTGTAGGCAGATCAAGTTTGTTTCAAATTTTGGCCACGCCCCCTCCCGCCCCGCAATAAAAAATATTGAATAACTCCCACAATTTTTAAGATATCGAGCTCAGTGTAGTCTATGTGGCCAATATCTACAATCTCACAAATTTTCAAAAGGATCGGATAATAAATGGCCGAGTTAAAAAAATGTTGCATACTTATCCGGGATGAGCTGAGTAGCGGGTATTTCGAAGTCGGGCAGGGCCGACTTTAACTTACGCTCTCGTTATACTCTGTACCGTAGGTACAGTAAGTTTGTGCAAAAGTGTGTAACAGCCAGAAAGAATCATCTCCGACCCTATAAAGTATATATATTCTTGATCAGCATCATTAGCCGAGTCATGTCCGTCTGTCTGTCCGTAAGAACGCACAGATCTCAGAGATGGTAAGAAATAGAGGTTTGACATGTATGGGACATATGCTTCTTATGTCTGCAGGCAAATCAAGTTTATTTTCAATTTTGGCCACGCCCCCTCCCGCCCCTGCAGCTTAGGAAAAACGTCATATCTCCCACAGTTTTGAAGATAGATGGCTTGTTCCTTCTGGACATATTTAGTTATCAGGATAACTTATCGATCCGCCAAAGGAATGGAGAAGATCGGATGAACGGTTTTCGAGCTATGATCAAAAGACTGTTTGCTGCTACTGCAGCATCAAAATTTATGCTGAGCGTATAATTTTCTTGGTACAGAGTATGTTATAGTCGGGCTTGACCGAATTTCTTTCTTGTTTTTTATATTTTTTTATTAAAAAATGTATTTTCAGAAAATTTACACAAATTTTTTTTTTAAAGTTGAAATAGGTCCGTCTGTCTGTTTCTAAGCGAACTAGTCCCTCAGTTATCGAGCTGAAATTTTACACAGAGTCTTATTTTTGGCGGCTCACTACTAATATGTCGGAACGGACCGCATCGGATGACTATATCTCATAGCTTCCATAGGAAAAATCACTTGGAAAACTAGTTTTAGTAAGAAAAACCTTTTTCTTTTCCATGCAAACGTCTTCAAACTTTGTGTTCAAAGGTTTTCTATTTTCTATAATTTTGCCAAATTTGATGAAAATCGTTAAACTATATGGTATAGCTGCCATACAAAAAGTAGGTCTAAAAAACAGTCTTAGTTAGCAAAACTTTTTATTTCTTAATGGTAGCATTCCGAAATTTTGTACTTGTTTGTTTTACATGCTTTCACCTAGTTCTACAAATTTTTTTCCAAATCGGATGACTATATCATATAGCTCCCATACAAACGATCGGTCGAAAAATGAGTCGAAACAAAAATTTTTGAAAATATTTAAGCGAGCACTTGCAAGGGTATAAAAACTTCGGCACAGACGAGCAAAGACGTTTTTATTAAACTTTCCTGCCCATTTTATGACACAGTCACCCAAAACCGATCAGATGACAGAAGAGTCGTGAGGCGTTAGGTCAAATTTGTAATGTTTGTTAAACCGCAGCAAAGCATAAGAATCGAAACAAGTTTAGCTTCAGCTCTTATTTATTAATAGGTTCGGTTCGAGGTTCGGTGAAGAGTAAATTAAAACTAGGATTTCCTGCTATGAAGCAATACGATTTTAATGGTAAAATTGTGCAGAAGCATTTAAGTTTTCTATGGGGAAAATGATTTTAACCCATATTATACAAAATAGATGGTCTGTTTGGGTTTGAGTCCTTAGAATCAGAAAGCTTCAAATTGTTATCAAACCAAAAATATTTCAAAATATCCCCCTAGCAGGTGTACTCACTGTACTATTTACCTGCAGTTAACTAGCCAACATGTTGGCCCCCAAGACCAAAATACGTTGGCCATCCAACTTGATTGCCCAGGCCATTAAGTGCAACCAAACTGTTGAGCATGCGCAGTCTGCGCTCCATTTGCGGGGGCTACCTCTCCTCCTAACCAACCGAACGTCCGTCCGTCCTCCTCCTGCTCCAGCTCCAGCTCCAGCTCCGGTTGCTGCTGCTGCGCTTGTGTGTAAGCGCGGCATAATGAGCCGCGCAGTTACATTTATTTTAAATCTGATATACATATTTCTCTTTTTTGTTGTTGTTGTTGTTTTGCATTGTTGTTATTTGGCCTTTGTTTTTGGGCAGGCTGCAGCAGCTGAATGGCCATTGTTGCACACCGCTGCCTCTGGCAACTCGGGACAAGTCTTTGGCTTAGGCTAGCCGCGGCTTCTGATAGATTCAAGTGTAATTTTGGGGTATACGGAAATTGTTCAGGGAATAGATTAAAAATAAACATAAATAATTTCAGCCATAGAAATCTCCAAATTTGATAAGAAATTCCAACTGCTCGTACAGTGTTCTCTGCTGGGGTAGGGCATCTCGAATTCGGTTATAGAAAAGCGAGAATTCCTCACCTTACTTCCTTCGTCTTCTTGTTTTGATTGTAGACTCAGAGTCAGAGGCCTGCCAGGCTACGCATGGCTGGCTAAACGCAAATGTATGCAAAAAGCCATTGAATTTTGCACTGGAACGAAGTGTGGGCGAAGGGCAGCGGATGGGGGGCGGGGCAGGGCAGGGCGGGGGACAACTTACTAAAAGAATGGCTGCAGATTCTTGTGTCTAGATTTTGTGTTTATTTTCCCTTCGAACAATGCACATGAATAATGTGTGTGAATCGCGACCGAAAAACCTGCTGCTGTGGATCTCTCGCATGGAAATTGTGTGCAGTTTTGGGAGCATTAATCAAAGCGCAGTCGCCGACAACGCTTAATGATCGCCGCGAAAAAAAAAGGTTACAAACAAAAAAAGTTGAGAAAATATTAAACGAAACGAAAACCCCCCCCCTCCTTCCCTGGGACACAAAAGACCAACTAAATGCAATGGCAAACAGAAAGGCATTGGCATTTCACACTTTTACAGCCGAGAGGCAGGCAGTCGAGCGGGTCAGCGTGGAGAAGCCTATTGATTTAAGCAATTTTTCTCCACCGATTGGGGGTTTGTTATTGTTGGAAAGCGTAAACTTTGTTTTTGAAATTAAAATTTAAGGCAAACTTTGGTTGGAGCTGGCTGCAGTGAGAGAATTATACAAAAGACAAAGGGAAACAACTTATAGAATTTTGTTGTATAACTTGAAATGAGATCGACAATTATCTATCAAAATATACTGACAAATGACCCCTCCAAAAACACAAAACTTGAGCAGACTTGCTCCCAACACCAATTTCTCTCCGTGTATACCAACTTCTCATGTGATTTTTGTGTTTGCCTGGCAGCATTTTGAGTTTTCAGCTTCCAAGGTGGTCGGTCGGTCGGTCGCTCGGTCGCTTGCTTGCAAAAGGCAAACAAAATTTGAAGCTGGACTTTCGTTTGGCTGCCCATCATCAAAGTCCGTTTTGTTTGGTCTACCGCAAAGATTCAATAAACTGACTTGGTATAAGCCAAAAGTTTGTCTGCCTGTTTGTTTGTTTGTTTGTTTGTCCGCCTGCAGTTCTAATATGTAACGATGCCAGTGCCGATTCCCCAACTTGTTGATGCATCTGTTGGCAGCATTTACCGTTGGCCTTCATTATCATTTTCTGGTGGGGTGGGGGAGGGAGTCAGTCTGACCCAACTCCTTTACATCGGCGCTTTAATGGTCAAATAATATTACTACAGTTGCCGCCGAATCACAAAATCTCTAGACAAGGCGGTGTTAACATCGCCCCAAACTCGTGACCAACGAAATTCTCCGCTCCTCAACAAAACATGCACATAAAATCAGCTGCCGTTGGAAATCATCATAGAGAAACTATGCACAATATATGTGTATATAAATATATATCGGCTCCTATATAGCGTATTCAATTATTGTCTTTCTTTTCGCAGTTTGCCTGCAGTGCACTAGACCATCGAGCATGAAACTGCAGCAAAAGCCAAGTGCAACAATGAGTTTCGGATTTGGGTTCGATTAGAACGACTTGGGGGAAACGCTGCGCAAAAAAAAATGTCTCAATCTGGAATGAAATTAGTTTAGTAACCACGGAAATTGTTGTCAAATTATATGCAAGTTTGTAAGTCAGAAAACCAACTTGGTTTTCGGATTAGAGACGTTTCTAAAATTCATAAATCACACAGAAAAAACTGAACCAATTCATGAAAACCAATTGAAATCTGTTAGACTGCAATATGAGTAATTTTCTTGATTGATATTGATACCAATTGTTTTGGTAGTAAATATGTCTTAAGGGTAGAAACACTCTATCTATAAAGCTGTGGAAAAGATGACGTGAAAAATTTCAAATATACTCGATTGTTGCAATTTCGTTTCGCTTAACTAATGCGGCTGAAGCGTATAGCTTGCGGGCACTCCTGCCTTTAAGGTTCACATATGCTTCTTTCTGTGCTGTTACATACATTTGCACCAAGTTTAAAGTACTCTAACTTTTGCGTTAACATACATGCACCTACAAGAACATTTTCCGAATGTTTATTGGGAAATTTATATTATATTTTACACATGTCTCACCATTTATGGATCAAGACTTGGACAAAGTTAGTCTTGTCTGCTTTAGCAGATGAAATATCCTATGATTCGTTCCTCCTTCTGCAATCGAATTATTCGCTGAATGACAGAAGAGGTGAAAAAATGCTTTTTGCACCACATCATTATACCCTTGCAAAGGGTATTATAATTTTACCCAGAAGTTTGCAACGCATAGAAATATTCATTTCCGACCCCATAAACTATATATAGTATATTCTGGATCAGGGTGACGAGCTAAGTCGATTGAGCTTTGTCCGTCCGTCTGTCCTTCTGTCTGTCTTTATAATCCTACCAATTTTTATTAAAGTCGGACAACTATATGGTATAGCTGCCATACAAAAGATAGGTCTGAAAAACCGTCATAGTTAGAAAAACTTTTTTGTTTTTAATGGTAGCAACCTGCAATTTTGTATTTGTTTGTTTCTCGTGCTTTTACATAATTCTACAAGTTTTTGTCCAAATCGGATGACTATATAATATAGCTCCCATACGAACGATCGGTCGGAAAATGGGAAAAAGAGTACTTTTTGAAAATATTTAAGCGATCACTTGCAAGGGTATAAAAACTTCGGCACAGACGAAGTTAGCTTGGCTTTCTCGTTTATTTCTAAATCGAAGAAACACATTATTTTGGGTTCGGAAAGTTTCTTCCTTTCTGTTTCAGGGATTCGAGCTCGCGTTATCACTGACTCACACGCGGACGTCTGCATCTTAGCCCACACGACCATTAGGCGCTCGCTAGAAATATTGAAAAAAAGTAACATAGACCAAAGAATGTAGTCATAACCATAAAGCCATAACTGCATAAGAAAGTAAAGATTGTGGGATAAATTCCACCTAGAACTATAGTTTGAAGCTCTACAAAAACTGTGACCACAACAGGGATGATTTCATAGTTGTTTCAGAATCAATGTTGAATGTCTGCATATGTGAATAAATGGTCAAAATGGTAATTTCAGCAACAGCTGAAATGTTGTGCAAACCCATCTACCCCATAGTTTTATAAGAAGCTCCATTTCTACTACTCGTACTAACGCTGCCGTTGCTGCTGGCTGCTGCAAGACAAGAGTCAAAAAGTTTGTTTGTGCCACAGAGAGCAGCGGCATCGGCAGCGGCAACTGAAGAATGCAACAAGAAGCATTGATTTCAAATAAATTTCGCTGCCGGCCAAATTGTATGCCGGTTGCTTTTCCGAATAGGATGGGCCGCCTTCCAGTTCGGTACGGTTCGTGCCCCATCTGTGCTTTGTGTGTCTGTGCTGTGTGTGTCTCTCTCTCTTTTTGGGTGCGCACTCCAGCCAGATGAAGGCGATAGAGGTTGGAGGTGGCTTTGGGTGTGCGACGGACGGACACACACACGCCCCGATGCAGGCGCTGATATGGATGCATGTAAATGCAATCGTATCTTACGGCTGTGCACTTTCTAGCCGAGGCACTGGTTCAGCCGCAAGTTCAAGTTGCTGCGCGTTCTGCCGCTGCTCCTGCTCCAGCTCCAGCTCCCCATCTGGCATTGTTTGCTCTGCTCTTCATTGTTTTTCGGGGGATCCGTTGTTGTTGGCGGCGCTTTGCCTGCTCCTGTTATTCTACTAAGTTGATAACCATGTTCAAATAAATCACCTTTTGCGTGGCTGCAAGCGAAAGGCAGCCGCATCCGTGCCATGTACCACCGACCGACGAACGCCGAACGACTTCCAACTACGAGCGTTGCGGTTGTCGTTGCATTTTGGCTTTTATCTTTTGTTTGCAATATTCAGATGCATCTTTCAGATAATTTGTTGCTATGCTAACCGAAAAGGCAACTTAGCTTCGATTTCACCCCACCCACCATTGTCTACACACAGTGGGTAAGTAAAATATGAATTTTGTACAATTAATACTTAAAATTTTCTTAAAATTTTAAACTACAAATGGGAAATGGCAGGAATCAGAGCGAGGGTTTATTATCTTATTGGCTAGAACATTTGCAAATCGTTTGCAGGCCTGCAAAGCCGATAAGTTTCAAGAACATATTCTTTTCAGATTTTTTTTATAATTTTACCATTCATGTCTGCGAACCAGGCACAGACACACAGAAAGTGGAACTTCAGCGCAGACGACTATCGACCCTGCGCGTGACATACCGACAAATCTCAGAGGAGAATTCAAAATAAATCAAGGATCTGACAAGGATATTCTCCAAAAGTGCTCATTACGTCGATATTTTGAGAAAAACCCGGTTTTTACCTTTTTCAATCACGTTTAGAGAATAAAGCCGAAGTGCTAGGAATCATTAATTAGGCTTAAACTAAGGCTAGAGCAGTCAACCATATGAATCAGATCGGAAAAACCTTGAATCAAACCAAATTGTTCATGTTGTACACCTTTTTCATCATCCATCTGTCCTTTCTATCATTAATAGTCTTCAGCTTCCTCCTCTCATCAGCATTGCTTGAACTGTTTGGGAATTCCAAGGCATGTTGATAGAAGTCCTTAAACTCATTGTATAGGTGAGAGAGATGTTCTTGCTCTCGATTTCTTTCTCGTGCTCAATTCATTCCATAGTCAGAATTATTTGACTTTAAGTGCGGATACCTGATTGAAACTAGCATTTTCGAACTAGTACACTTATTTCAGGATTGCTCCAAGCCTTTTGAGCTTGCGTCAAGCTCGATCTAGTACGACTCGAAAGACCTAATCAGAAGGTCGAGATCTAAACAATCTTTGATTTAAGCTTTCCTTATTTTTCGGTGTTCTTTTTATACCTTGGACTGATACTGAAGATGCCACTCCATTCGATATATTGGTCAAGTTAACTTCGCCTTTATTTGAGCACTGAGTTTCCCCAATAGGCCGCCCAACACTCTCGACAATTCTCGCCAAATGCTTGCCGAAGTTATGCATCAGTGAGCGTCGGGAAGAGACAAAGAGCCTCTCTTCTTTGGTAATCCCTGCATTAAGGGATTTAGTCCTGTTGTGCCTTTTGGTATGCTCATTCACCTAAGGTTTTTTTCAAGATGCGACAATTTTTTCTCTATTTTTAGGACGATTTTTCAATAATTTGTGATAGCACCAACTTTTGTAAGAGCTTCGTCATGGAAGAGTGCACGGGTTATTTTGTGCAAATTTTGTAATTGCACTTGCTGTTGACGCTGCTGACCTTAAAGAATAAATAGGTTAATTTGCACAAATATCAATTTTCTATGAGACGCATGACTGGTACGTTTAAGTATTAGTTGATAAATGCAACTAATAGTAATAGAATTTTAAAATTTTGTATTAGAGACGGTTTCTAGAACTTCTTTGATACAAAAATTCGAATGAAAAGCAGGTACACTGAAAAAATCAGCTAAAAAAAAAGTTATTACATTTTTTCTAACGATAGGTCCTAAATGAAAGGGGGAGGTAGCAGTGTACATAATAAGCGTCAGACATTTAAAATCGGGATACATTTTCATTCAAAATTATTATCAAAAAAAATTGCTTTTAATTTATATTTTTAATTTTTAAAAAAAATTTAAAAAACCAAAATTTTTAAACTGAAATAGTTTTTTGAATTTTTGAAAAAAAAAATTAAAAATTCTGTTTCTATTTCTACACTGCAAGAAGTAAGCTCAAATGTTTCAAGTTAAGCAAACAGTGAGGCCTTCCTCTAATGGTTTCTAGTTTAAAATTTGAGACCAATTTTCTGCCTCTTTCTGACCACTGTGCCTTGTCTATGTGCGATTATTTTAGCATAATAAAAATATATCAGCGAGATGTTGGTACATTCGCTATTTTTTGTTGTTTCTGTTGGCTCGCGGCATTTCCTACGCCTGCCCCCGCCTCGCGTTGAGAATCTGTATAATGGCATAATGTGCCTGGGCTTTTGAAGTCGTATCGATTTCAAGGCACAAAAAAATTGCCATATCCGCCCTATGGAAAATGCCGCATTTAAACTGGTTCCCTCTCACTCCGCCTCCTCCTACTGCTTCTCCGCCTCCTCCACTGTGCCACAGAGCAGCTGCCGCCGATTTCAAGCTGGGTAGCTAACCTCAGGCTGTCTCGGGTCTCATTAGCCAAAGAGTTTGTATTTTTTCTCCATTTGCTACGTGACAAAGTCACAAACACTTGACTTGCCACACACCACAGACACAACACACACAACACACGCACACACGTTCCAGAGGGAAGGCAAAGAGACAACAAATTAGCAGGACCCCAAATACTTGACCTTCTGATTAAGTTGTTGCTTAACCATTTGACATTAACTAATTGCAAAGATGTGTGCAAAACAAGTTGACAAATGTAAGGCAGCTTCCCAGAAGAAACCCCTCTGCAGCGCCCCCCATCCCCTTGATAACATTTGATGCCATTTATAAATTCAGAATCCGCTTTTTGTTTTCTTGTTAATCTTTTAAGACCTGCCGACTGTTGCCATTTCCCGTTTCCCATTTTCCCGATTGTTGTCAACCCCCTCAAGAAGAAAACTTTGAGCCATTTGATTGGGATTTTAGTCTCAGGCTCAGCTGCTACATAAAAAAAAAATTGTCAACAAGAAAGTTTTTCGCCATCGTATAAAAAGTTTATCTAGGCAATTGTTGAGAATGGAATCATTGATATTCTTTTAGTGAAACGGCAGTTGAGGTGTTGTATGTGTGTGTGTGTAAAGAGCAGCTGGTACTTTTCTAAGAAAAAGGTTAAGATGAATTAGTTGGTAGCACAAAACCGGCACGCGCCTCTGCCCCACTCGCCCACGCCCCATTGAGTGTGCAAATAAATGCGCTTAATTAATTGCATTTTTGCACTTTCAAGTGGCACCGGTCCGACCCATCGTGTTGGCATCGAACTTCAAATATGCATCAATAAACTCAATTAAACGTAAACAAGAGCGTTGTGTGCGCTTCGAGTTGAAAATAAATGCACAACGGGCCGCATTGTTGCAGTGGCAGCAGCCGCCGCCCTTCTGCAAGTGGCCCTGTGGATGTGGGCGGAGGGAGGAAGGACGGAGGTGCTGCACTGCAGCTGCTGATGATGATATTTTTTTTTTATATTTTATCTGGCGCGTTGTCATCGCATGTAGGAAGCTGGGGATTTGCAGTGAAGAGCCAGCTAAACGAGTGCCAAGTGTGCCGCCAAGAAGCAGCGGCTTAGTTTTTTTCTTTCCTCACCAAGTGAATCTTGTTTGGTATTAGCTGTCACTTCCTGCCAAGGAGCATAGTTTCGGCCCAGATCTTTCGCCGACCCACAAACAAAATTGTAATTTGTTAGAGCCCAAACAACATTCGGACATTGAATCAATCTCAATCATGTGGAGTGCTGATTGAGGGTGAAATGACGAGAGAAATGGGAAGAGATTTCAAATTAGCCAAAAGCAAACAAATAAAAACATCAAATAAATAAATTAGTTCGAATGAAGCGTGTGGCCAAGTGATGGGAACGTGACACGGTCAACAAATTGGTCTAGTTCTTTAGAAAAAATGTTAAGTTCACTGACAATTCACACCGAATGCTTGCCAAATTAAGGTATTAATCGATGTCTCTTGTAAAGTAAAAGCAGTTCGGTCCCTGCGGACCAGGCGTGAGCATAGCTTTCTAGTGAAAAAAGTTTCTACAAAAAAAATAAAATCGTACTCGAAAATTCACACCGAATGCTTACGAAGAGCCTCTCTTGGGGAATCCTCGATTCAGTGTGAAAAGTAAAAATTGTTAGGCCCCTGCGGACCAGGCGTGAGTCTCGTTTTCTAGCGAAGAGATGGTAATCTTTAGCTAGCCATTCTGAAATGAAAATCTGAAGTTGATCACCGTTAGGAACTTTGAAACATTCAAATTATGGTATTGGAAAAGTGGCTAAAAAATGTGAAAATAATTACAATCCGGTTCATATTGGATTTTGTTTTTAGTCTGTGCTCTTTCAGGCCTATCCATGGACATCAAAGCTGTAAGAATTCCTACTATCAATCATATTTCTAGCAGGGATGCAAACCACTCGAAAATAAGTACTGGTTCGGTTCAGTGGTTCACACAGTCTCTAAACCGCCGGTTCGGTTCATTACATAGTTTTTGGTGCTAACTGAACCGAGATTTTGGTTTGGTTTATGTGGTTTATAAGGAAAAATTATGAAACATTATGATTTCTATGGTAAAGTGACTTAAATTCTTAGAAAAATCTTAAAAATTTATCATGTCGGATTAGTAGGATTCGTCCATAAGTTCGAATACAGAGAATGCTGGCAAGAAAAGAATACGTTCCATGGATTTTTCACACCCTATCATATAATATAAGAAAAAAACTCTCCTGGCTTAGATTGAATTAAGCTAATAAGTACCACAGAAAATATTGAAAATATAGTCCACTAGAGGATGACGAATCAATAATCAAGTTTCAAGAAAAGAATTCAGCTTGATGACAGGTATACTAAGAGTCAAGCGGGCAATTCCGGAAGACATACATGATTACATATTGTCAAATTTGTGTCAAGGCATTCTTAAAGGTTATACCGATCCGTCATTATTAAGGAAGAGGATCGATCGAAATATCGTATAAAATTCCCAAACTAGTAAGTAACATTGGCTAGAGTAACTCGTCAGAGAACTGAACCGAACCGTGTTTCTTTGTGGTTTTCGGTTCGGTTCAGCATTTCTGAAGCGAAGCCGTATCGGTTTGGGGTTCGGTTCACCTTCTGGAATAAGCGGTTCGGCTCGGCCTGGTTTCTAGTTGGGTAATGCTTTTACCAACTTTCTGGGAAAATCTTTTGCTTTTAACCTTATTTTAAATAATTCGACTGAGAAGTTTAAGCCTTTTGGAAGTATTCCCAAAAACCAAACCAAATTTCAAATTCTTAAAATGTGATCAAAAAATAATACATTCTTCTTGGCCCATTTTGTTTTTTTCTCGACGTGAGCGTCGTGACTAATTTTCAACGGAAACATTTCTCTCTCGGTGTGAACTAATTTTCATTTACTTGAATTTCACTTTGAAATGCAAACCAAAAACAAAAAAAAAACAACCAAAACGTGGCGCACGCATCCGCTAATTACCCCCCGTCCCTCGCTGTATAAACAATTTCCCAAATGTTTTCTAAACGAAACTTTAAACCCTTTTTAGTGATTTTCACCCCCGCAAATAACAACCAAAACATCAACGAAAATTGTTCATTCCAAATGCCTTTGACTGTGCAGCACACAGACACTCACACACAGATCAAAGTGCTAGATTTTCCAGTCTCTTCTTTGACGGAACCAACAAACATGCCCGCCGCCGCCCGTTGCATTTTATTTACATTGGCTTCCGGTTGAATTTTCTTTTTTTTTGGTTTTTTCTCTTTTTTAATTTTCGGCAAACAAAAAGCCAAGAAAACCAAAAAATATGCAATTGTAAACAACAAACTGAAAATGTAAAAAATAAATATTTTTAGCCAAAAGTTCAAAGGAAATTAAATAACTTAAGTTCAGTTAATAAGATTCGGGGGGTCACTCGTTAAGTTTCCAAAACACGTGCATATCTGGAAACGTTTATCGAAGTGCCATAAAGCTTTCCTGATTATGCTGGATTTTCATTTACCGTTGTCGCTGCGTTTAATTACGCTTCTTATTAAGCCCGAGCCAAAGCCGAAAAGAACACACAAATTCTCAATCACGTGCCATGCGCAACGTTCTAAATTTCAATTGAATTCAATTTAATTAGTCGAAAGCGCAAGAAACAGAACCAATTTCGTGTTAATTTGTATGTGAAGACGGTAACGTGGAAGAGGAAGAGGCGTCTCAGCAAGTCGTGGGTAAGTGGAAAATTAGAAAAAAGTAAGCAATATGTTGCTTTAATAGTTATTAGAAAAAGTTCAAAGTTTATTCAAATTAGAAAGTATTAAAAAACAAGAAAGAAAGTCGGTCAAGCCCGACTATAACATACTCTGTACCAAGAAATTTTGTCTTTTGATCATAACTCGAAAACCGTTCATCCGATCTTCTTCATTCCTTTGGCGGATCGATAAGTTATTCTAATAACTAAATATGTCCAGAAGGAACAAGCCATCTAGCTTCAAAACTGTGGGAGATATGACGTTTTTTCTAAATTGCGGGGGCGGGAGGGGGCGTGGCCAAAATTGAAAATAAACTTGATCTGCCTGCAGACATAAGAAGCATATGTCCCATACACGTCAAACCTCTATCTCTTACCATCTCTGAGATCTGTGCGTTCATACGGACAGACAGACGGACGGACGGACGGACGGACGGACAGACGGACAGGCGGACATGGCTATATCGACTCGGCTGTTGATGCTGATCAAGAATATATATACTTTATGGGGTCGGAGATGCTTCCTTCTGGATGTTACATACTTTTGCACAAACTTATAATACTCTATGTACCTACGGTACAGAGTATAACTATTGCACTACAAAGAATGGGAATACTCTACCATCGGGCGTTATTACATGCTCCATTTGAGGATCATTCAACTTTTGAGCTATAAAGGAAGGTACAAAATTAAAAAAAGAGCTTTATTTCACTAAAAAACTATGGTAAAATGTAAAAAATTACTTGCTTTTGTTAAGGTAACAGATAAATCTACATCATTTAGGAATTTATAAAACTAACCTGGTTTTGGAATCTTTTTTAAAGTAAACTTGTAGTTTTCATGTTTAGACCTTGTTCAGTGGGTTCTGCGCAATCCATTTTGAGGAGTTCACAAAAAGAGCCAGGTCTTCTAGGGGCACATTTGCCAGACTGCCCAGGTCTTCAAAGAATGGTTTACCCAGATGCTGGGTGCGTTTCCTAAGAAGTGCAAAGCAGTTGCATAGATGGTGTTGAATGCTTTCTATTTTCTCCCTTTGAACGATGCTGCAGTGCCCCTTTATAACTCCTATCATAGTTCTTATCCAGTTCATGCTAAAGTGTAGGAGCTGGGAAGATCTTTTGGGTGAGTATCTTGGCTCAAGTGATGGGGAGATGTGACAACCGGGTGCGAGTTCCCATTGTTGTTCTGCCCTAGTTCGGTAGACTGAATGAGAGCTGTGTCGCAAGTTCTTCGGAGAAGATGCCTTCTTCCGTTTTTGAACCGTCTGTATAGATGGAAAACTCGTTCGCCCTGTTGGTAGAGTCTGACTTCCATTCCTCTCTATACGGTAACTGTACCCCAAAGTTGTCGTTCCATTTCTGAACTGGTAGTCACTTCCCTTTGCCTCTGCACTTATTCTTACATCCTGTAGGATACTGCTGTGGCCTGAAGTAGATGCTTCAAGAAGTTTCAGTTCGCGGAGTCTTGCTGCGCTTTTCGATGCTTCTTACTTCAGGTCTATTAGTTCCAGGTTCTGAACCGCCGCCTGGAGGTTAGTTCGCAGTGATCCTGTAATACCCTGTCAAGCTGCTTTTTGTATCTAATGGAGGTTGTTTAGATGGGATTTGGTATTGGCCGCCTTGCACCATACCAGCGATCCATAGGTAAAGGCATAGTTAACCAATGAGTGATATACAGTTTAAGTCTCCACTTCCCCACTTCCTACCAAAAGTTATTAAAAATACCGTTTTGGGATTGTTCAACATTTCTGTGTAAAATTTAATATAGAAAATAGACCTTTAGGTATCGTAAATTTCAAAACTAATCGAAGAAAGTTGCTTTTTATGTTACTCGAGTCTTATTTTCCCAAACCCATTCCCCTCTTCAGCCAAGCTCGGTGGAAGTTCTGCCCTACGATGTATTCTTAGGTCCTTCAAGCCGGAGAGGAAGACAAGTTAGGAATTCTCTAAAACTAAATATCTAAATATTTATACAATTAATTGTACACAAAACTAATTGTATACTAAACAGAGCTGCAAACCGGTTTTGAACCGAACCGGTTTGAGCCCGGAATTCCGACTTTCAGATTACTGTGAACCGAACCTTGAACCGAACCTCTTTAGGTATTAAAGCTGAACCTGAACCCGTTCCGAACCTAAAATTAAGGTTCGGTTCAACAACAATTATAGATTTTAACTATTTCCCAGTGATGCTTCTGTTATTCTGATAGAATTATCCACATTACTGTGGAAACACTTTTCGTATGTGGACTTTAATTTAAGGGCTGTATCCAGAACTTCGAAGTTTTTATTTCGTCACAATACTTTATATAAGTAGAAACACATTGTCATTGCTTTGATGGTCATGAGCTGTATGAAAGTGTTTCTATTTATATAAAGTATTGTGAAATCCCATCCCAACCCAAAATCGTTTATGTCGGTTTTAGGTCGATTACTAAATAAGCATGTATAAAGCTTGGCTGAACCAAGGTTCGAACCAAAACCTTGGCCCAAAAACCTTGAACCTTCAAATTCTGAACCTGAACCATTGGTAAATTTTGGTTCGAACCCGCGAGCCGGAGATATACGAAATTTTTTGGGTTTGCAGCCCTGATACTAAAGTATTTGAAACAAAACACTCCAAATTGATGGAAATTAATAAACAAACAAAAATTCCCAAAATCGACTCAGTTTCCACTCATTATCAACCCACATCAGGTCTACAAATCGGTGCAAAGAACAGCCACAAAACCCATTACCAACCTCAACCATGGTTCGAAATCTGCCTGTTGAAGCTGCTGGAATATTTAATTTCCAGCCATAATTTCATTTTGGCAACAATACCCCGCCCCCGCCCCCTGTCTCACACTCTCTGCTCATAGATTTCAGTCGCTGTTTTGCGGTTGTGGGAAATTCAATCAGTACGGGAAGTTGTGGGCTTATCAATGGTATACGCATTTCAAAGCAAACATTTTAGGCAGACAGAGAGGCAGCCAGCCAGCCAGCCAGCCACACGGACCGACCGAGTAAGTTTATCTTGCGTCATTTTCAAGGACAATTCCAGTTCGGCAACATGTTGATGTACGAACGACCGGCATCCTTTCACCATATGCATATTTATTAATTTGTATATTTGTATTTACACACTGCTAACATATTCATAGACAATTGCCAAATGTAATTAAATACGTTTACAAAAGCTATGACAACTCAAGCGAGGACACATTTTGGTTTGTTTTGCGTAAGTTTAGGTGGGGTGAAATGATAAATTAATGTTGAATACACAAGACACAAACAGCAAGTTCACAAGATGACTTTTGGGTTTGGAATTTGTGGGGAATTGTAGGAGGTAATGGAGGCGACATCCCTGGGAGTCACGACCAGACTTGACCCTATCTAAAAACTGAAAAATCACCATTCCACGCCCACACCACACATTTGCAGCCGCCGCTTCCGAGTTCATTAAACGCTGTGCGCCTAATTAACGCACAAATCGAGTTAATTTCTCTTCTAACCGAGGCGGTTAATTAAGAGTGCAGACAGAGTCCCGTGGAGTGGGAGGCGCAAAATTATGCGCTAATGTGTCACTCGGCAATGACTTTTCACTTGATTCGCACCCCCACCCCCCCTTGGTGTGCTTGGCCTTCGATGGTCAATGGAAATTCAATTAAAAGCCGCCCCAGGCAGTTGCATTGTTTGGTTTGTTGAACTCCCGACGATAAACTTGCAAGTTGCATTCGAAACCGCTTAAGTCCAAATCCAACAATGGCAGAGCCACGTCTTTGGCTGCGGGCCCGCATGTGAAGTGCAAATGGAGCGCCCGCAGTTTCTGGCGCCATAAACAAGGTGACTTTAGTGGCTGTGGCCCAGTTGGGAAGTTGGCAGTCATCGGGCGTCAGGTGTGTGCGCACATTTACACAGTAGGTTAGATGAAGCGGCTTTGCATATGTGCATATGATTGGCTGAAAGAGGAGCGATTGAAGTGTTTTTGGGGGCAGGGTAGAAATTATTGAGAATTTTGTATTTGCACGATTTTTGCACTCCCGTAATACCTGACCTAAGCTTAAGACGGTTACTTAAATTATGAGAAAAATATTCTTCTTTGAAGGCAAGAAAAAGATCCAAGCACCAAGATAATACTACTGTGGATCAAAAATGTAGCATCTCTTCATATCGAAAGTGTTAGAAACAGTTGGCAATCTGGGGACTCAAATTAAAGTTATTCTAAAATAACTCGCTTTTTTCGTGGCTTACTTTTATTAATTTTTATTTACTGTTATTAAAACAAAACCAATCCAACATATTTTGTACTCAAATTAAGAATTTTCTGCTGATTCTGAGTAATTAAAGTTCTTGCTTCAAAAATCTTAACAGTAAGTTTTTCTCAAATTTAAGTACTAAATTGAAAAGAACTAAGAAAGTTGGTCAAGTCCGATTGTAATCTACTCTGTACCAACATAAAGAGGCTTGATCTGCCTACAAGTATAAGAAGTTTATGTCCTATACATGTCGAACATATTCTTTATATTCAATCTAACTATTCTTTCTATACCATCTGTTCTAATCAGGGCTGCAAACCAAAAAAATAAAATATTCAGATCTCCGGTTCACTGGTTCCCACCAAAATAAACCAATGATTAAAGTTCAAAAATTTCAGGTTCACGTTTTTTTGGATAAGGTTTTAGTTCGAACATTGGTTCAGTCCATGCTTTATATAATACTAATAGTTGTTGTGGTCTATGAGTAAATGGGAATCGCATGGTCTTTGAGTCGGAATCGGAATGAATATTTAATTTACTGCTTAGTTAATTTCCATATCATATTTTCGTAAAAGAAGAAGAATTTAAGAATTTTTTAACAGTTTTAGAGTGGCGGAGCTTATAAAACAGAGACTAATATGGGTGGTGATTTTATAAGGAATTCTAAATATTTTTCTAGATTTTTCTCCTTTTTTTCGTGCCCAATTCTGATGTCTATGGTTGTTTGTTGAGCCAAACCGAAAGTTTGGGTTCGTAATATTCTCGGGTTTAGCATTTATTTCTGAAGAGGTTCGGTTCAGGGTTCGTTTTACAGCAAAATAATATACTATATAATATAATAAAATATACCATCTATCTATCTATTCTATCCATTCCACCTATTCCATCTATTTTATCCATTCTATCTATTTATCTATTCCACCTCTTTCAATCTATTCTATCTATTCTTTCTATTCCATCTTCTGTATATATTTTATCTATTCCATCTGTACTATCAATTTCATCTACTCCACATTTTCTATATATTTTAAGGGATGCCGGAAATAATCTCGATAAATCGATATATCGATAGTTTTTTTCCAATAATACCAAAATATCGAATATTTTTTAGTCCTATTTTTCGGCGATATATTTGATTTATTTTTTCGAATGTTTTACTATATTGAAATATACAGAATTTCGGAAGAACAAAACTTGAACTCCAATTGATAATACGAAGATTTTGAGTGCTACATCCAAATTTTACGTCTATTAAGGTGCTTTAAATCATACAAATTTTTAAAAATTTCATTCAAAATTTAAACTAAATGAAGTTTTTTGGAATATGAATGAACATAATATCAGAGGTTTTTCTCCTTGCCATTTTGTAGGATTTTGTAGCTTGGACTCTAGATTTTGAACTGAAGACTTACAGTATTACAAGTTGTAAAATTTGTGTCAACTCATCCTATGTAGAGGGTCGAACGAAATGTATAAAAATTATCTTCTGGAATCGATTCAAATTCCCAAATTAATTAAAACATTGGCTATGGGAAAGCGATTCCAGTTAAAAGTCGTCGGAGAGCTAAACCGAACCGAACCGTTTTCTTTTGTGGTTTTCGGATCGGTTTAGCAATTCTGGTAGGAAGCCGGTTCGGTTTGCGGTTCGGTTCACTAGCTGGAATAAGCGGTTCGGTTCGGTTCAAAACCGGTTCGGTTCAGAACCGGTTTGCATCCCTGATTTATATTCAATCTGTTCCATATTTTCTGTATATGCCATCCATTCAATCTATTCTGTTTTATACTATCTACTCTGCGTGACCCATCTGCCCATATTCTATCTATTCGATCTACTCCATCTAAGACTCTGTGTATCGTTTATAAATTTAAGTGTATCATCTTTCTTTTCAATCACCCCTCGCACACACTAATGACAGCTTTGCCAATCCACCAACCAACCAGTCACGTCTTACTTACCAAATGGCGCTCATAAAACCAACTAATATGCCCAAGTGCATTTGCATCCGAGCTCTCAAACTCAGCTCATTCTCCTCTCTCTCTTTCATCACATATCTCGCACTTTGGTGTGAAAATAATAATCGAATTCAATAAAGTTGTCTCCCGTAATGGCATTTGGTGTTTTTTAATTGCCATCCCCGACATAAAATGGCAAATCTTACGATTTCAATTAACTGTCATTTGGCCCGAGTGCGTGTTGGGTCACAGCCCTCCACTTCAACAGGCATTAAATTACGTTTTTATTTCGTTTGCCGTAAACCGGAAATTGCGACATACGCACGGAAGTCAAGTCAATAAATGGGGGAGCTTCCCCTAACAAAAAAAAAAAACAAAACCCCACAACTAGTCACACAAATTGCAGGAGAAAAACCTCAATGGCATTTATGAAACTTGAGCGTTCTGTCCAAAATATTTTCTACCGAAAAGAAACACACAAAATGGGAATAAAAATTGAGCAAGAAATTGCAAAAAAAAAATTGTTTTTCAATTAAAAAGTTTATGTTGCTGCTGCTGTTGTTGCTGTTGCGTGCAGACAAATTTGCCATTCAATTTGCCCACTGGACATGGTCCGGGGGTGTGTGGGAGCCAGGCGGTTCAACGTGTTCAGGTGTGCAGCAAGTTGTATGAGAACAATTTTCAGGAATTATGATGCATGTTACCTTATATCTGCATTTGCAGTTGTAAACTGTTAAGTTTGGAATGTGATTTAAAACCATTTTTCGGTTGAGGGGAGTGAAAATCTTTAATGGACACCTAGAACACTGTATTAAACCCTCCAAGAGTTGTTTCCCTTCCTGCAGCTGTTCATTTAGGGATTCTTTTAACACATTTTATTTATTCAACATATCTCAGCGGATTCCCCTCCGCCGCCCAGCACCTGCCCCAGCAATTTGCAAGCAAACAAAAACACAATAAAAGAATTACCAAACAAAATTTGTTTGTTTTCTCATTCTTTCGCTGATAACTCTGGCCCGACATGACAGTGTAAATTTCCTATCACTTGCAAATGTTTGCCAGGAATAAAAGAAAAGAGAATTGTGCATGATCAAAGGACTACAACCGCCACGCGTGCTTCACGTTCTGGTTATTAATCAAAAGTATACAGAAAAACAAAAAAAAGTTTTAATGATGTTGGACTGCCCTTTATTTTTTGTTGCTGCTAATGTTGTCTTTGCACGGCTGCGATAATATTTGGATTAGTTCAAGTCAATTGCATCTTGGTAAGAAAGCAGTTGCTGGGGTTGACGCGTGCTGCAATGAGACGAATTTAATGTTGCACACGTGGCACACGCGAATTTTGCACTTACAATTCTCGGTGGGTGGGTGGTTCTGTTGGGTTGGGTTGGCCACTGTGCCCCCCCAGATAGCCCAGGCCCAGCAGCCGGGTAAGTTAAATGTTGTGTTAAGATTAACAGCAGCCGACCACAAAAGCAGCTTATCGAGTTTTTGCCCCCCCCCGCCTGAGAAGGGTTCTTACGTGCTGGGCATTAACAAATTTGGGAAATCGAAATATGGATCTCCCTTTCCCCAAAAAACAAAAAAAGAAAACATCGAAATGCGGGCGACATTATCAGCAAACAAGAAATTTTGTTGGACTATGCCAAACGACTGCTAATGATGCTTCCTTCAGGAAGTTGACAGCAGGTGTTGTCGACAACTCAAATATGCTCACACTCTGCATAATTTATGACACATAATGCAGGCCAAATTCTCGGCGCTGGAAAAACGAGTGTTAAATGCTATGCAAACTTGGGAAAAACAAACCCCCCAAATCAGCTTATCAAAGAAAAGCCTCAGTAAACAGAATTAAAAAAAAAAAAACGAAATAAATTAGAGGAACATTTAACACCTTGATGTCAACGTTATGGGTGGTCACACAACTCTAAGGATCAAACGAGAACAAGAAATGCTTACAGTCTGATATGAAATTGGGACTCTGAAACGAAAAAATTCGACAAAAATAAACTACTATAAGAGCAATAATACGTAGGATTAAGACGATTTTAAACATTCGTAGAATTATTAAAAGTTCTTTGGAAAATATTAAAATCTTAAAAACTGCCCATGTACGAAATTAAAATTCAGTTGCAAAATAGTTCTCAATTCAAGTTCTCATATTTACTAATTTAATTTAAGCTTGCATTAAAACAACATGGCCTGGAAGCTTTTGTCATTTAATCCAATTGTCTAGCATTTTGGAGCAATGACTCATATAAAGGCCAGTAGCTTTAGTTCGAAATGAAAGCACTTAGACGAATATCTCTAGAGATTTCTGGGACACCCCCAAATAAGTTGGAAATTACTTAAGCTTCAACCATAAAAAATATTTCTTTTAATGTTCGAATAACATTATTTATTTTCTTACTTCAAAACTCAAAAATATAACTTTCTACAAAGTTCTTAAAAAAACAACTTAAAACAAATTTTGTTCTTCCTTGCAAAGGGTATTATAATTTTGCCCAGAAGTTTGCAACGCATAGAAATATTCATTTCCGACCCCATAAACTGTATATATTCTTGATCAGGGTGACGAGCTGAGTCGATTGAGCTTTGTCCGTCCGTCTGTCCGTCTGTCTGTCTGTCTGTTTCTACGCGAACTAGTCTCTCAGTTTTAAAGCTATCGAGCTGAAATTTTGCACAGAGTCTTCTTTTTGCTGCACACTACTAATATGTCGGAACCGACCGGATCGGATGACTATATCTCATAGCTCCCATAGGAACAATCGGTCGGTGAACTAGTTTTAGTATGAAAAACTTTTTTCTTTTAAATGGAAACGACTCCAAATCGTAGGTAATCGTATGTTTTATATGTTTTTTTATAATTCTACCAAGTTTTATCAAAATCGGACAACTATATGGTATAGCTGCCATACAAAAGATAGGTCTAAAAAACAGTCTTAGTTAGAAAAACTTTTTTGTTTTTAATGGTAGCATCCTGTAATTTTGTATTTGTTTGTTTCTCGTGCTTTTACACAATTCTACAAGTTTTTGTCCAAATCGGATGACTATATCATATAGCTCCCATACGAACGATCAGTCGGAAAATGGGAAAAAGGTATTTTTTGAATATATTTAAGCGAGCACTTGCAAGGGTATAAAAACTTCGGCACAGACGAACTTAGCTTAGCTTTCTCGTTTTATTTTAAACAGTTTTTTTTTTGTAATTTAAATTGAATTTTATTGAAATTTTTTTCTTTAATTTATAAATTTATTTTAATTTTTAAAATGCCTTTCGTGTTTGAAGTGTAAAGTTAGAAATTAAAGTTAAATTAATATTGATTACTAATTTTAATGCGATTTTTAGAAAAGAAGACTTCAGTGAACCAACAGAAAGAAAATATCCTATAAAACTAATATATAAGGTGGTTATCCGCGTCTTAGCTTCGTGTTGCTCTTCTGTCTAAACTTCCCTCATTCCCTTTCCTAAATAACATTAGAAAACATTTTCTTTTTTTCTAAATTTGAGATGAGTTTGTATAAAATCTAGAAGAAAAAAAGATCCATTTGTACAGGGTAGTATCGAAAAGTTAGAAAGAATTATTGTTTTTCTAAAAACTAGATCTGTTTTTATGAAATCTAGAAAATGTTTTTTCACAATTAAGCAAATATTTTCTACACAGAAAAGAAAAAAACATCCCTAAAAGATCCATTTGGTTGGACTTTATATTTCTAAAATATCCTTTTAATAATCCAACAGAGCTTAAAATCATCCGAATCCATATTCTTTGAATGATTTGAAGACATATCCAGTCCAAATTGATGCTGTAAATTATCTAATAAATATTTTTTAATATAAAATAATTTTAGTAAGTCTCATTCTTGTTATAAGAAATTGTTTGTCTAAAGTATGTGGTGAATCGGTGGTGTATATTTCGAAATATTAGATTGATTCTTGCGTATCAATCTGCATATTATAAGAATAAAATAATCGAAATTCAAAGACGGTCTTGGCTAAATTATGCCAGACCAGGTTAAGATCTGCAGAAATGTCGGAGCAGGCCAGCAATCGATGCCAGCAGTTTGCTAAGCACATTGCAATTTAGAGAGCTGCTGTGACTGCGCCGCAATCTTAACAAGTAAAGTACGCAGCCAGGTTAAGATATGCAGAAACGCCAAAGCAGGCGAGCAATCGGCGCCAGCAATTTGTAATTTATACACAAACAATAGTCTGTCTTCTTGTATTATTTTTTAAAGAAATTAAATTCCAAGGACTATGACTACTTCTGGCAGGCGTTCACGCATTTATGACAGTAGCTGACACTATAAAGTATTTCAGACTTCCAGTGTGTGCAAACGCAACCTTGTTTCATACTAAAATATGTGAATCTTTCGCTTAGAAGTACCTCTTGGGCATATATTTAGGTCCCTGAAAAGCGTGTTTTTTGCTTTATTGGATTAGTTTGTTGATTCTAAGTCTTCTCATCTAGTTTTACATTCTAATAAAGGTCAAGTTCAGTTGAAGATGCATCTACCCTAACATTGACAGCGTCTGATTCTGTTCTTATCATGCCGACGTCATCACAAATCCGACTGGCTTGTCAAAATCGCAGCACCATTTCCCAGACATTGACTCCCTCTCCTTCTAGCGCAAACAGTCGTTAAAGAAAAACTGTTGAGCTGAGCAACAAAAATGTGAGCGCATTTCTTTGCAATTAGAGACAGCGCCCAGATAGATAAAAAAAAAAATCTCGAAAAACAAAATGATGCATCCAGAGAATGTAACAAATATAAAAATTCATTTTTTCCGTTTGTTGTTTTTTATGACCAAACAATAAAAGCCACACACACACACAAACACACACACACCCGTACAGAACGCCCTGCTCATCTCGATGATACCATCATATCTGAGCGTCACTTGACAATGGCGACGACGTGTGGTGTGGTGGTCCAGCCGGCCATTGGAAATTGGGCTTGAAGTTTCGGTTGAATTATGGAAACACTTTGAGCATTTAAGAGAAAACCAGATGAACAAAAGTCGTGCAATAAATAAAATGCTTCAAAAGTGCACTTAAGATAAAAAGGCAACAAATATTGAGAGACAGAGGGACGCTGGGAAAGTGTGGGCTGAAATGCCACACTTGGTGGAATGTGGGTCAAGTCATGGCAATTCAGCTGGTCTTGATTTCTGTTTGGGACAAATAGATTTTTTGGATTTGAGCAGATTTTTAATAAAGAAGTGTTCTATGGGCCCAAAATGTGAGATAAAATATTTCTCAAAATTTTTTAAATTTTTATACTCTGTACCGAAGGTACATAGAGTATTATAAGTTTGTGCAAAAGTATGTAACATCCAGAAGTAAGCATCTCCGACCCCATAAAGTATATATATTCGTGATCAGCATCAACAGCCGAGTCGATATAGCCATGTCCGTCTGTCCGTCTGTCCGTCCGTCCGTCTGTCCGTCTGTCCGTCTGTCCGTCTGTCTGTCTGTCCGTATGAACGCACAGATCTCAGAGATGGTAAGAGATAGAGGTTTGACATGTATGGGACATATGCTTCTTATGTCTGCAGGCAGATCAAGTTTATTTTCAATTTTGGCCACGCCCCCTCCCGCCCCCGCAATTTAGAAAAAACGTCATATCTCCCACAGTTTTGAAGATAGATGGCTTGTTCCTTCTGGACATATTTAGTTATTAGGATAACTTATCGATCCGCCAAAGAAATGAAGAAGATCGGATGAACGGTTTTCGAGTTATGATCAAAAGACAAATTTTCTTGATACAGAGTATGTTATAGTCGGGCTTGACCGACTTTCTTTCTTGTTATTCCTACAAAGTAAAAATCAAGGAAGGAAATGCCTTGTTTTGGATGGCTGTTGTTTTATAATTTATCTCTCTGAAAAACTTATAAAAACTTGTATTTTTAGCTTAACCTTATTTAACTGGGATTCCAGTTTTGGTCCTTTGCTATATGAACACTAAAGACATGGCGTCTTAACGTAGTTCGCCATCAAGTTTAAGGATCAAGTTTCTTTAGGGTAACACATCATTTTAAAGGGACACATTTTCAATCAGTTTATTTTCGAGGAAATAGTCACCTAAATAAAAGGTCACTTTTCCTTAACGTTCGTAATGTCGTAATGTTAGTTCAAGCTTTTAGGTCTTAACAAGCTCCATGACTCGGGTGAAGTCCCACTGCAGGGGGATGGAGAATGAGTTTATTTCGAAGAATATTTGTGCATTATTAGAAAATGAACTCATTGTAGGCAGAACGAGAAAGCTAAGCTAACTTCGTCTGTGCCGAAGTTTTTATACCCTTGCAAGTGCCCGCTTAAATATTTTCAAAAAATACTTTTATCCCATTTTCCGACCGATCGTTCGTATGGGAGCTATATGATATCGTCATCTGATTTGGACAAAAACTTGTAGAATTGTGTAAAAGCACGAGAAACAAACAAATACAAAATTACAGGATGCTACCATTAAAAACAAAAAAGTTTTTCTAACTAAGACTGTTTTTTAGACCTATCTTTTGTATGGCAGCTATACCATATAGTTGTCCGATTTTGATAAAACTTGGTAGAATTATAAAAAAACATATAAAACCTACGATTACAAAGTTTGGAGACGATTCCATTGAAAAGAAAAAAGTTTTTCCTACTAAAACTAGTTTTCCGACCGATTGTTCCTATGGGAGCTATGAGATATAGTCATCCGAACCGGTCGGTTCCGACATATTAGTAGTGTGCAGCAAAAAGAAGACTCTGTGCAAAATTTCAGCTCGATAGCTTTAAAACTGAGAGACTAGTTCGCGTAGAAACAGACAGACAGACAGACGGACAGACGGACGGACAAAGCTCAATCGACTCAGCTCGTCACCCTGATCAAGAATATACATATATAGTTTATCGGGTCGGAAGTAAATATTTCTATGCGTTGCAAACTTCTGGGCAAAATTATAATACCCTTTGCAAGGGCTTAAAAACTAACTATAGACCAAAACGAGAGCGTAAGTTAAAGTCGGCCCTGCCCGACTTCGAAATACCCGTTACTCAGCTCAGCTCGGATAAGTATGCAACATTTTTTTAGCTCGGCCATTTATTATCCGATCCTTTTGAAAATTTGTGAGATTGTAGATATTGGCCACATAGACTACACTGCAAAATCTGATATCTCGATATCTTAAAAATTGTGGGAGTTATTCAATATTTTTTATAGCGGGGGCGCAATAAAACTTGATCTGCCTACATACAATACTAGCTTACATCTAAAATTTGGTTGCTCTAGCTCTTCTAGTCTCTGAGATCTAGGTGTTCATACAGACGGACGGACGGACGGACGGACGGACAGACGGACAGACGGACATGGCTATATCGACTCGGCTGTTGATGCTGATGAAGAATATATATACTTTATGATATCGGAGATGCTTCCTTCTGCCTGTTACATACATTTGCACGACTTTAGTATACTCTTTTTACTCTACGAGTAACGGGTATAAAAAATACCTATTTAAAAATAGATGTATTCACCTGCGCAGTGAGACTTGAACTCACTGACACTGATTAAACTGTTTTTTCAAACATTTGAGAAAAGTCACCTTCTGTTTAGGTGGCCATTTCCACAAAGAAAACTGACAGAAAATTTGTCTTCTAGGTCAAAATCTGGCCGCTTGGGTAGAAAGATGCCTTAAATGTGGAACTGCTTAACCTTATTGCCAGGCTTCTCGGGTTTTCGAGTGCAGGAATTATAAAAGATGCCATCCAGAAACTTGGAAAGTAATCAAGCTTCGATCCACAATACTTCAGCTCACAACTTGGAACATCGAATGGTTTATTAGAAAAAGAAAATATGCTCCAAGATTGGTAGATAAAAATGTACCTTAACACTGAAAACTGTTTTGAAATATTGGCACTGTTATCAGCGCTCAATTCATCTAAGAAATGAAAAGTGGAAGCCGTAAAGATTTAGTCATGAATTTTACAAAGTCATAGAACCTTTTTGGACTGCAGTATACGAGCGATCTCAATCAGTTGATTTAGACAACTCAAGTTATTTCACGTCGAATAAAGCAGCCTAATCAATTCGTTATGTGTTAGCCGATTTCCAGCCAGTTCTAGCTGGCTCAGTTTGGTTTGGAGAAACAGCTGTGGTTCTTTGATTCTTTTCTTACTTCAGTTTGAGTATTTTGTTCCATGTTTTTCCTTGTCTAAGTCGCCTCATTCATTTCTGCCTGAACTATTCAAAGCAGTTAATTCACATATTCACAAAAACCCAAATACAGACATCATTTTGCAGACTCAATGTCAGACATAATCAATATATGGCTAAATTTTTGGCATTGTTTTTCGGGCCTAGGTAGAAGATATTACTTCCAGGTGATTAGCTGATGTGTCCCAGGCCTTACACTCGACTGGATATTGGCTGGCCGAGGAGATAGGTAGGCACCCTTTTGCATACACCACGACCATATTTTCCACGTGCATTGAACCCAAAATCGACCAAATTCTGGAACGCACTTACGCCTGAGTGAGTTTTTCACACGTTCCTTTTTTTTCTGGCAAGCAAACCCGAAATCAGGCGAAATCATAAAGCAAAATTACCCAAGGTTCTGGTTCAGGTTGTGATTCAGATACGGCTACATATGGTTTGCCCCCAAAAATAGCTGTCAATGGCCAATGCCAAAAAAGTTTCGCCTTGGCCAGAGTTTTCCGCCAGACGGGCACACAAATCAAGGCAGGCATAATTTATAATTCAATGAGTTAAAGTTGAATGCAGGCAGCGGCGTTTAACCCGCCATCATTAGCCAGCAAAGCGGAGCTGGGGCAGCAGCAGCAGCAGCAGACACATGTGCCCTCGGGCGCATGCCACACAATTCACCTTGAAGCCAAACTCAGAAGCGAAGATTAATTGCTGCAGCCTTTTGTTGCTGAATATCTGGCCTATGCATCTCGCTCCGTTCCTCATCCTCCGAGCAGCATGGTTATGGCGATAAGGAATTTTATTCACAAGACCGACCCCAAGTCACAACTCGAAGCTGGCAACTCAAAAGGGCAGGCAGCACACGTAATTGCTTTTTGTTTGGCGTCTCATTTTAGTTACGGTCTGGCAACTGGTGGATGCGAGGAGGACGATGGAGGATGGGCTGTTGTTGTCGCGCCTACGAAAATAGGTGTCGCCAAGGCGATTAGGCACCAGCAACAGAAACAGAAACAGAAACGAGTGTGCCCACCATGAATCAAAAGCAAGTTTGCCTTTGTCACACAAAAGGCCTCACTCATTTGAATTATGGCTGTGAATAAAAAGGGGTTTTCTACTTAGAACTCTTACTCTTTTTCCCCAATTTGTGGGGCAACAGTTGATGTGTTGAGTGATCCAGAGAAATTCTTTACTTTTTTTATACGCTGTACCGAACGTACATAGAGTATTATAAGTTTGTGCAAAAGTATGTAACATCCAGAAGGAAGCATCTCCGACCCCATAAAGTATATATATTCTTGATCAGCATCAACAGCCGAGTCGATATAGCCATGTCCGTCTGTCCGTATGAACGCACAGATCTCAGAGATGGGAAGAGATAGAGGTTTGACATGTATGGGACATATGCTTCTTATGTCTGCAGGCAGATCAAGTTTATTTTCAATTTTGGCCACGCCCCCTCCCGCCCCCGCAATTTAGACAAAACGTCATATCTCCCACAGTTTTGAAGATAGATGGCTTGTTCCTTCTGGACATATTTAGTTATTAGAATAACTTATCGATCCGCCAAAGGAATGAAAAAGATCGGATGAACGGTTTTCGAGTTATGATCAAATACAAAATTTCTTGG